>JBBBDQ010001099.1:765000-1057500 GCA_037127315.1 Ascarosepion bandense
CAAGTGTTCTTAGCTAGGTTTTGCGCCAAGGTACCCTCGATAAATATCGAAAATCGATAATCGAAAAAATTGGGTTATAGAAGGAGTGACTTGATTTTAATCAAATTTGATACACTCATAAACAAAGACATAAGAAACAATATTCAGAAGATTCCAGGTTGCAGTTCTTACAAAAGTGCAGAAAATCGATAATATATATATATATATATATATAAGTTTTTGCTTCGGGTTTGGCTCTAAGTATGTATAATTGTAGTTCTTAGTCTCAGCCATGATACCATTTACTCAGACGACTTATTTAGCCTTCAAACTTCAGTTTACGACGAAAAAACATATTTGATATTGATACCAGGAAATCAAAATTTGACTTACATCCATTCATTTTTCTTTCAGTCTACGGTTTCGCTTTAACTGGAAACAACTATTACTTTTTAGTCTTTCGTGTCAACGTCCAAAGAGTCTGAGCTCCAGGACCACGGATTAGTTTTAAAGCATTCATTACACCCGAGCAACGCCGGGCTATTCTGCTAGTTTGTAGATATTTTCTAAGCAGTGAATTTAATTATGTTTTTTAAATTTATTATCAAGTATTTAGAATATGATAATCTTGTAATTATTTCGAACTTTTGTTCTCATCTTGGTTGATATAAGTGTTACAATAGATACAACTTTTCAACCAAGTACCCTCTGGTCATCATCAGATGTCCATAGTTTCGCTGATGTGGAATATCTCGTTGATTATTGAGAAATATCCTGTTAAATCAATTATTGTTATTTCATGTTGGAATTTGGTTATCTCAATACCAATCCAAGCATCAAGCTCATATCCACTACGTCTCCTTTTTTGGAGCCTAGTATATTCAGTGCCAGGTGGATTGTGACACCTGGATTATGCTCGTGGGTTCGTGCCACTTATCATAATTTGTATTCATGAGATGAGTTATTTTGCAATAATCTTGGAATTATTTCGAATTTTTGTTCTCATCTTCGTTGTTGTAGGTGTTATAATAGACACAAAGTTTCAACCAAGTACCCTCTGCTTATCATCAGGTGTCAATAGATTGGCTGATTTAGAAACTGAATTTTGAAAATTAAAAGAACGTTCTGTATTTGCATATTTAATAGCAGTACTGAAACGTTTAATACTGACCCCCCCCAAAAAAAAACGAATTATTTTTTCAGTTGAATATTGATGTCAAATATTACAACATTGTTTTACGCCATATTTGCTCGAAACGTAGATATTTCCTGACAAACATTTGATATCATACCCGTTCTAGAATATAGGTTCTTTAAAGATATTAAAGTGTCACTTTTGTATATAGCTGGTTAGATTAAAAGAAAATATTTTGCAACAGAAGAGATATTTATTAATACAATTTTGTTTTTCAAGATAATGGAAAATATTTGAAAGTAATGAGTTATAGCAATTAAACATTTCCACTTGATTTCCACATTTTATTTTCTTGTTTTATAATGTTTGGTACTGTTAAAACAATCCTGGCAGAAATTCTTTGACAATATCTTTGTTAGTTTCTGAAAATCATCATTTACCTATAAAAAGGGATTGTGGATTACATTATCAAAGGTATGTTATTAAACGCAATAAAAGAAATAACAGTACACTTTGAAATTACATTAGAAATTTATTCATAAAATCTTTATATATTCCCGTTGTACCCTTCCCATGAAGAGGAAATAATGTATATTACAAATGAATATTTTCCTAATAGTAAAAATATGATTAATAAATTACAATAAAAATGACATATATTTATTCAGCTAAATGTTTACGAGCTAATTATTGTTGTAATTTTCCACTCTTTTGAATATATATATATATATATATATATATATATATATATATATATATATATATATATATGGTGGATTTTATAATATTTCAGTTTAAACAACCTCTCTGAAGATGGCTCATGTGAGCCGAAAGCTTAGAAGAAAACCAATAAATAATTATCCAAATTTTGGAGAATTTTTGTCTGTATTTTCACCTGAAATTAAAGCAAAAATACGACGTTTAGAACGGCTCATGATTAAACATAATATACATTCATTGTCCCTTATATTTAATAGCATATGTTTAGAAAATTACTTGCTGCTTAGATATACTAAATATATATATATATATATATATATATATATATATATATATATATTAACTCACCAAATTAGCCAGTTAATTTTGTGCTCTTGTTAATGTAAAAAGATTAATGAGTAATAAATGTATGTATTATAATATAAAAAATATATTTTCTCGATTTTATTCAAAAAATTTTATTAGACTCGAGTAGATACAGCCAAAGATGAGAACAAAAGTTCAAAATGATTGCAAGATTATTGAAAATTACTCATCTCATAAATAAATACAAATTATGACAAGTGTCACGTACCAACTAACATAATACAGTTGTCAAAATCCATCTGAAACTGAATATAAAACCTCAAAAAGTACACCGCTAAAAGTCCTTCGGGAGAGTAGCGTAGTAAATATAGTAGTTGGTTATGCATGTGGTAATATCTATCATCTGGTAGTAGTGGCAAACCAAATTCCAGCATGATTTCACAGAATATTTTGCAATAGTCAACGAGATTATCCACACCAGCCAATCTATGGACACCTGATGATGACCAGAGATTACTTGGTCGAAATGTTGTGTCTATTATAACACCTATATCAACCAAGGATGAGAAGAAAAGTTCGAAATAAAATAAAGATTACGAGTAGATACGGGAAACATCGTAATAGAATTTAAAATAATAATAACTAGCATCATAGCCCGGCGTTGCCCGTTCAACTCAGAACATTTTAGTAGTAGGAGAAGATGTCACTTTTTATTTTATATATTTTGTTTTTGCTTGAAAAACACTTTTTTGAAAAATATGTCTTTTGTTTCAAAATTACGGGGAAAAAGATTCACATTTTTTGTTGACCAAATGAATTTTTAAAACGTCGGAAAAAATAAATATAAAGGCTTATTTTTATTTTTTTTAAATAAAAAATATTTTAAACGCGTTTGACACGTGTTATTTGATTTCTGTGGCATAAAACGTCGGAATAAAAATTAAATATACAAACTCATTCTTTTAATAAAAATATTTTAGACGCGTTTGACACGTGTGATTCGATTTCTGTGACGTAACTCAGCAGCCATCTTAGATCTTAGATTTTTACGGAGCAAATGTAAACAATCGTGTCCATTGGCCAAAAAGTGCAAAAGGGAAAATTGCTAAACTTAAAACTAAAAAAGTATGTGTCGACCTGGCTTCCCTGTAGATATGTGTCCCTAGAAAGTTTGAATGACGTACATTAAAAATGTAGGTGTGCATAGGGAACAGTCACACACAGATTCACAGATTGCCTTTTATATATATAAACATTAATTTTAGTCTGTTAAACATCCTTTTTTTTCATCAACTAATTTCATCTTTTGCTTATTGCACCAGTTCTCTGATTCTATAATATGACTAAATTTTCAATTCCTTTTTCGAATACTTACTAAGAGAGCTGACCGTCCGTCCGTCCGATGTCAGGAAGAGATAATTAGAAATTGGTGGAGTTAGCTCCCTTGAGGTTTGAGTGTCAGTCGTGATGATCACCATCAGAATATGTTAACCTGTGCTGACATCATATTCACTCACATCAACAACCACATTCTTCTTTCTTTTTCGCCGTCTTAGCTTCTCACGATTGATGACATTTCAAGAGACACATGAACACCAATAAACAAGTAAGTATTGAATGAAAATAAAATGAATGACAAAGAAATGTCGTTTTAAAAAAGAGCTCATATCGGAATTAGACCATGATGGAGAGTGTGGGGATGATTTTTTTAATAAATTGAGAAACAAAATACAAGGGGTAAAGCCAGGCCTATTTTTGTAATATAAGTAACTAGCATCATAACCCGGCGTTGCCCGTCCAACTCAGAACATTTCAGTAGTAGGACTCGGTTATATAAAAAATAATTATGTAAAAAATTGTTGTTTAAAAATTATTAAAAGATTCCATTAAAAAAATCTATTTTCTTTTGTTTTGCCTAAACGTGATTTGATGTTTTTGTGTGACGTTGTAAACAACATTGCTTTTGTATTTGTTTCAAAATTACGGGGGGGAAATATTTACATTTCTTGTTGACTAAATGAACTTAACATAAAAATAAAAAAAATATTTATTTTGTTTTACTGAAATTAGAAATATAAAACTATTACTCTCTCAGTTCAGAAATTTTCGAAGAATATTTAAAAATGTAGAAATATAAAAAGGATTACGCTCTCAGTTCAGAATATTTTTTTAAAATATTTCTTTTGTTTCAAAATTACGGGGAAAACTTTTTACATTTTTTGTTGAATAAATGAATTTTTAAAACGTCGGAATAAAACTTAAATTTCAAGGATCATTTTTTTAGTCAAGTTTGACACGTCAGATTTGATTTCTGTGACGTAATCTAGCAACCATCTTAGATTTTTTTTGTCAGTAACTTATTTTGTGTAAATTATTTTGCAATTCAGAGTAATTTTCGACTTAACTGAACTGTGGTATTATTTATGTTAATTCCATTAGTTTTGTCTTGTAGAGGAGTTAAAGTTCTGTCTTCGAGTCATTTACTTCCTACCGGTTGGCCAGCGAACACATGCTGCTTAACTCGGCTATATTCTGTAAAAAATGCTTCAATTTTTAATTTTGTCTTCAGATATTTAATTAAATCAACTTTTCTGTGTTAGCTGCTTGTGGTAAGTCAACCTGGATTCAGTCTGTTTTTCTGTAATATTTGGAATTTTGTTTTTTAATTTTTGGGTTTTTGTTCCTCTTTGATTTTTTTTTTTTGTCAGTAACTTATTTTGTGTAAATTATTTTGCAATTCAAGGTAATTTTCGACTTATACAAGTTAAAAGTTTGTAAACCTCAGTTACTACTTTTCTTTTTTTTTTCTTTTTTTTTAATTGGAGTAGATAGTTCCTACTATCGCCCGGTCTCACACTCCACTCCCTTCTTTTGAACAAGTGTAGAGGTGATTGCCTTGTTTCTTTTTCAGGAAGGGGTTCCCGGTTCATCCTCCTTCTCCAGTCTTAGTGTTAGTTCAGCTGGAAGCTCTTTGCAGTTACGGAGTATGGTGGCAACGTCTTTATATTCTGAGGGTACCGGGTTTGCAGTTTTCTGGTTGCTGCTTCCGACTGGTAATTAGGAGCCCAAACTCTTGCGTAGCGTCTTGAGAGGCTGCTCTGATAGGGTGCCCCTGCTATTCTCCTCGGGCTTTTCGATAAGGTACAGAGAAAGGTCTGTAATGTGATAGATACCGACTTGGCAGACCGCCTGCAGTCTATCTCCCACCGGCGCGACGTAGCTTCCCTGTGTCTCTTCTATAAATACTTTCACGGCTTCTGCTTCGATGAACTTAGATCACTGGTGCCCCCTAGATACGAATTTGCACGAGATACTAGATTAGCAACTAGATCCCACCCTTTTACAGTGAAACCGATAAAATGCAACCGCAACTTTTACTCCAACAGTTTCCTTTCTCGCACTTCACGACTGTGGAATTCCCTACCACATGATTGCTTCCCCGACGGCTACAATCTTCAGGAGTTTAAATGTAAGGTCAATACTCCTAGCACACTAACTCGCTCCCATTCTTTCAAACACGCTTCCCATCTGCCCAACCATCATCCTCGGTATCCTTACCCATCTATCACCTTTCTCCTGACATTTCTTATGTGTAACTACTGCTTCTCTTTACCGTCCCCTATGTAGCCCCATGCGTAATAGTGGCAGTGGAATGCATTGCTTGGGGTGAAAGGATTAAAAAAATAGAAGATTTTACAATATTGTTACTTCATGTTGTATAACGAACTGCTTTTAAAACAACCCAACAGCCAAAAGAGTTCTCAACAAAAATGAGGATTACCTCATCGATATTTTCTTTTATTCTTAATACAAAATAATCACAAAGCATTGCAAGAAATTGATAAAGTTTTTACAGCTAAACTTCTTAATCCCGAAAACTTATTAACGTCAAGCCTTTATTCTTTCTTGTACAAACACATGATACACGAACTCGAAGAAAAGATAATTTAAATTCTCCCTGTATGGAAAATGCAGTTTACAGTAAATTTATTCAAAACTTTTTACTTCAGCATAAAAAATAAGCAACAAGATTGGAAAATACGCTCACAATTAACAGACTTGTTTGCGAGATTTTAAGGCATGCATGTCCAATGATAAAAATCTATTAGAAAAAAAAATAAAAATAAAAACTTTGTCGAAATGAATCAAGAATGTTCAGTGAATGAGTTAGGAAATTTGTTCGTCAGTATTCTTCAATTTTGTTCTTCTTCCAGACTACTGGAATTATACATACTTTGCGAAGACCTTTTAGAAGATTACTTCTATCAAATGAGGCAATACAATTTCTCTCATGAAGTAGCTTTGTTCTGAACGATATGGTATTTGAATTGGATCATCACTTGAATCAGCATGACCGTAGTAAAATATTTTTTCGGATTTCCTGTGGCTAATCATGATCTCAGAATAAATAATGTTCTAATTCATGAAGATGAGAAGGAAACAAATTCCGAAGAATTTTTCGCTGCAAGCACCCATTGGTAAATAATGACTAGAAAATTGAAGATGGTTTGATATTTATTGATGCACCCAGAGGCACTGGCAAAACTTTCCTTCTTAATATATTATTGTAATACATGAAAAAAAAACCAACCAACCAACTATTGCGAAAGGTGCCACTACTCACTCTCGATCCAAGCTGCCGATAACGGTAAAGTATAATTCAGCAGGCAAAATATCTCCGCTTGATGTCTGTGATAGTTTGATTCATGATACACGCTTGATTATTTCGGCAAAGCACACATGTGTCAATGATATCTATTTGAAGCGCTGATTTGAACAGTTAAGGATAGAATAAACAACAGCTTGATCCTTGGTGGCAAATTTATCATTTCCGTCAAATTCTTCCAGTTCTTCGAGGATCAAAACTGTCTTCTCTAATTAGAATATGTTTTTTTTTAAAATTCGGTAATGTGACACTTGTTCTTCTTCTTCTATCTGCCCTGTCCCCTCAGGACGTAGGCGATCATGGCTTTCCGCGTCTCCCAGTCCCTGGTGGCTTCTTCCGTTACACCATGCAACCTTCGTTCCATCATCCACCTGATTAGGTCCTTCAAATATGTTATCCACTACATTCCCCTGTCTCTTTTTCCCTCTATCGGCCTGTTAGTATCAGGTTCTCTAAGCCCTTTTTCCTCATGTCTCATGAACTTCAGCTGTCTTTTCCTGATGCTCAGTATTAATTTCCTTTTTGTTACCATCATTTCTAAGACTTCAACATTGCTCACATGCTCGATCCATGATATGTGACATTAATGCAAATTAATTCTTCTCACCATTAACATGCGAATGCAAAATTATCTAAAAAATCAGGATACTCAAGTTCGACTTACATATCATTCTGTTTGGTTATTGCAAGTTAGTGAAGGAAGAATCTCCAATGTTCAAAGACATTTATAGTATAATGTAATCGAATTTCTTCAGTACTTTCTTGTCAACAAGGAGGATTTGAACAATCATGCCCATGAAAATGTAGTGGTTAATTTTAGCAATCCCCAATGGTTTTTATCACGAGTAATATTATCTAAAAATTTAAATAACCATATAATCCAGAAATTTCTGTTTGAGACATATACTCTGAGGAGTATTGATTTCGTAGCAGATGATTAACAATCTGCACTCTCTCCTCCCGAATTTCTGAATTTCATTAATATAAATGGCATTCCACCTCACATTATCAACATAAAAAACCGTGTTGCTATAATGCTGTTAAGATCAGAGATATGGGTACAACAATGGCGCCCGTTATATCTGTGTCAGATAATATGATTAATGCAAGCAAAATAACTGGTGTCGATGAAGGACGCACACTTTGGATTCTATGCATTTATCCGGCAACCATCTGATGCTGATTTGCTCATTACTTAGAAAAAAACGCCAATTTCCAGTGAGATCTACTTTTACGATGTTTATAAACAAAAGTCTAAGCCACGTTTCAAGTGTGGCATCTACATGCTTGTGTCCGTATTTACTCATGACCATTTATATTTCGCTCTTAGTAGAGTTGGTGATCCAGTGAATCTGAAGATATTTGCTGATCAAAAAGAATTTATCAAATCAGAAATAAGTACATGCCATTATGAAAATGCAAGACCTATTACATTTTTGCGTTGTAATGCAGTGTATATCGACTTGGAACGAGAGATCAGGGTGCTGAGTTCGAATTCCAGTTGAATTCCTTTCGAAATCCAGTTGAATTCCTTGCATTCACTTACGCACAACGGCCTTGAGCAACGTATTAATACGTCTCTTCCCTCCAATTATGGGTTATATAATAGGATAGATTAGGTTCTATAGCCTTCCCTGGCAACCAGTCTACCGCAGAAAGCAATAGACACCTACTGCAGGATAATCTCCTGCCAAGTCAATCATGTCTCTTTCGAGACATGATCGCCCAAACGTGTATCATGTATGGCACTTAACTGACTGACTAAAATACTATCTACAAAAAATAGTGTAAATGTTGATATGTTGCGTACGTAAAAAGTACTTATTTTGCTTAAAATTTTATCTGTTACTTTTATTTCTGATTTTTAAACTATGTGCATAAATAAGTATTTTATCAAATTATATCTTTTATGTATTTATCACGGACCAGTTGGTTTTAAATTGAAATGCTTTTCTAAACATAACACTGAGTTTTCCGTATTGACGGGTCATGTACTAGTTAATATAAAGAATTATCTGATTAACTCTACAATACATAAAATGTTACTAATTGATTAATACAATTACCTTTCCTGTATTGAGTTAATAAAAGAGGTTAGCTTCATGCTTTCTGTTGTACATTTCACTTTCTGATAATATATCAAGAATTATTCATAGTTTAAAGATGTTCTCTAATAATAAGTATAGTTACTGATTGACTTATTCTTATCAGTTACTAACAAGTTTCACTAATTATATGTACGTGTGTGTGTGTGTGTGTGTGTGTGTGTGTGTAAGATATACTCAGTTATGATCTGAGATTAAGAACAGAATGGTTAAATAAAAGGAATTGGAAAAACTATTTAAATTGCCTTCACGTTTCGTCCTGTGATAGGCTTTATCAAGGCAAAAGGACGAAATGAGCTTCATAAAAAGTCCAAGGAAACGGTTTAATTCCCTTCATTTTTAACATCTCGTGACATTGATCTACACGTGAAGGAATTCAAAAACTAAAATATTCTGTTAATCTTTTTGAATGATTTGTGAACGTGTTTTATAGTTGCCAACACTGTTTATGGATAGATTTGGAATAAAGCTCATTTCGTTTGGAAAAAACGCGTAGGCGAGTTAAATACAGTTTTCCTCTTGTCTTCTTTTATTTAAACACACACACACACACACACACACACACACACACACACACACACACACACACACACACACACGCACGCGCGCGCGCACACACACAGATATATATATATATAGACATTGTCCCTTCAATGTCGAAACAAAATGTACACTTTGTAGTAGATAGTAATTTGAACATGTCCTAAATTATAATTTATAAATATTCATAGCTCTTTTTTTATATTGAGCGCTGTTTTAAGTTAATATTTTGAAGATAGTTAATATTTTCTTCGTTCTTTATTCATTTGTGTCTATATATATATATATATATATATATATATATATATATATATATATTAAATGCATGTTCGTTATAAATTGATTTAGAATGAGTGAATGTCTATTTTCTAAGAATGAATTTTTTGAAATAATAATTTGGAATAATAATAATATTGTACAAAATTATTTAATTAGTATAAAATAAAGAATTTTTTAATAATAATCTTTAGAGATTGAGGAAGAGGAATTTCCTTCTAATGGTCAGTATTTCTGGATTATTTATAAGCATTAATTTTATTTTCAGTTGTACATCTTCACTTATGCTTTCTACATCATAACAAGCAACACCAAATCTTCTATTCAAGCTTATTACCCAAACTGGTTTTAATAATACTTTCGGCAGACTAGATTTTATGCGTCCTTGATTTTATTTCTTGTACCATTTCTGACTTCGATAGTCCTCTAATTGCTAAGATAATGGCAGCCGCAATAATTATCTTTACGTTCTACAATTATTTATGATTTTAATTTCTTCGATAAGGCCTAAATATTTTCACAACTTTTCCCTTGTTAATTAGTTTTCTGCACGACCTTTGTTATTTCCGCATTCTGTCTATGACTTTTCCTGGGTTTTGTTGCAATAGTAATTTGATAAAGATTTCCGGATTGATTTGGCTTGTATGTGTGATGTTAATAGTGCATAAAATGTATGATCAGTTATCTCTATATTATTAACATCATTTGTCCAGCTAAATTGCAAAGTAAAATATATATAAAATACAACAAAACAAAATTCTTAGAAAATAGTTAAAGAAATAGAGGAATCAAAAAACATCTACATCTATTGAAAGTGTTTCCTCAAAATGACTTACTTCAATTTGTAATTCTTCACAAGCTTTCTCATTTTTAATAACTTGTTTACAGATTTTTGTAAATTTCTACCGCTACCAACGTCTAAGCTTCTACATCTTTCTCTATTTTTTTCTGAAATCTATCTATGCCTCAGCCTCCTGATCCGTCTCTCATTCTATCGCTAACTAATTACGTCTCACCTTGCTAATTCATCCCACTTTCTCGCGTAAATCTAAATATGTACTACATTTATCATCGTCTCTTTTTTTACGGCAATCTAACTATGTCTCAGTTTGTCCATCAATTTCCCATCTCCGGCTATCTATCGTCGTCTCAAATTGTTTATCCGTCTCCCATTCTCCCATTATGTCTCTATCAGCTCGTTCATCGTCTTTCTTCCTCTCGCTATATAAATTTCTCAACATCTTCATTCTGTCCTTTTCTCTCATTATGTATCTATAAGCTTGTTTATCGTCTCTCTTTCTCCCTCTATATATCAATTTCTCAATATCTCCACCCGTCTCTCTTTCTCTCATAATCTATCTATAGTTCGTTTATCGTCTTTCTTTTTCCCTCTATATATCAATTTCTCAATATCTCCATCCGTCTCTATGTTTTTCATTATCTATCTATAAGCTTGTTTATCGTCTCTCTTTCTCCCTTTATATGTCACTTTCTGAATCTCTCCATCCGTCTCTTTTTCTCTCATTATTTATCTATATGCTTGTTCATCGTCTCTCTTTCTCCCTGTATATATCAATTTTTCAATATATTCACCCGTCTCTTTTTATCTCATTATCTATCTTTAAGCTTCCTCGTTGTCTCTCTTTCTCTCACTATATCTAAGACTGAACTTTTCTATCAGTCTGTCTTTCTTCTGCAATCTCTGTTTTTTAGTTTGTTCATCATTTCCCTTTCTCATATTATGCCTTAAGTTTTTTATTCATATAACTTTGTTTTACTATCTATTAATGTTACAGCTTCCTAATCCGTCCTTATTTCTCACGCTATATATATATATATATATATATATATATATATCCCCTTGAACACAGAACGAAGAAAAAATTTTACAACGTCCAAAACATTAATTTAAAACAGTGCTCGATATATAATATATACAGCTGTGAATATTTATTATAAATTATATTTCAGAACATGTACATAATTTTTTCTATATCCACTACAAATGGTACATTTATTTCAACATTGAAACTTCGATGTCTCATCAGGCGGTGTGTATAGGAATGGAAAGCCTATTTTCTTATATTTGGTCAGTTGTGTTTGGGATGTTGGTGGTGTTAGTGATAAGGGAGCAAGACATTCTAACTGCTAATGTTAAATCTGTCTAGAAATCAAAGACTCTCATTAATCAACAATATTAACTACTCACTTTCTTCAAAATTCTAACGGTCAATCCACGGGACTTGTTCCCTTATCACTAACCCCCACTAACATCCCACACACAACTGACCAAATATAAGAAAAGGGGCTTTCCATTACTAGCCACACCGCCTGATGAGACATTGAAGTTTCAATGTCGAAACAAATGTGCCATTTGTAGTGGATATAAAAAAAAATTATGCACATGTTCCAAAATATAATTTAACTGTCTCTCTTTTTCACCTACTATCTATCTATATCTCAACTTGATCATCCGTTTTTACTTCTCCCACTATCTTCTTTACATCTATTGAACAGATGAAAAGGCTCATCCCTTGTTTCCTGTTTAGAATGCGGTTTCCGGTTTTCTTTTTTCCAATCTTTTCACTCTTTTCTTTTTTTCTTTTTATTTTTCAGTTAGAGTAGATAGACTAAACTATCGCCCGGTTCACACTCCACCCACGTCTATTGAACAGGTGAAGAAGCTCATCTCTTATTCCCTGTTTAGGATGTAGTTTCCGGCTTTCTCTTTTCCATTCTTTTTACCCTTACGTAGCCCACTGCACATCAGTGGCATTATTGCCTTGCTTGGGGTGATATAATTAAAAAAAAACTCAGTTATCGTTTCTCTTTCTCCTGCATTCTCTCTATGTCTTGTTCATCTCTCTTTCTATTTGAATCTATCGTCTTCCCTGCTAGTTCATTCATGTCTCTTTCTTATGCAATGTATCTACGTATCAGTTTGCTCATCCATCTCACATTCTGCCCTGTCTATGCCTCCGTCGATTCATCCGTCTGATTTTCTCCCATGCTCTTCTATATGTTAGCTTTTTCATCTGTCTCTCTCTCTCTCTTTTTTATTAACCACTTAACTTTTACATCCGTCTCTCTTTCATCCGCTGTCTATGCTTCAGGTTCCTCATCCGTCTCTCTTTCCCCTGCTATTAAATTATTTGCTTACTTATTCGTCTCCCTTTATCCTGCAATCTATCTATGTCTCGATCTCTATCTTTTTCAATCTCATTTTTTGTCTCACAATTTATTTATGTCTCAGCTTGTTTATTTGTTTCTCTTTCTCCTTTCTCCTCTATTTCTTAACTTGTTTAATCCTGGGCATGACGGTAAACTGCATCCGGCAGCAAGGCATCTGATTGGGAGGTTGTGAGGAGCATGGAACCACCTTTTAATTACTGTTGTTCCCAGGTCTACTCTAACCTGGAGAGATAGCACCTGTTAGGGTCCCAACTATGGGTAAATAGTTAACCCCTAGCTGGGGTCAAAATACTATGAAAGTATAAAAATACGCTTTTGCAGAAATATATATATAAAAATAGACTTTTATAAAAAAATATTACCAACAATAAATTTTGAAGAAAAATTATTATCTTGACACAGTTTTGAAGAAAAAAATATTCTCAGCAAAACATTTTTGAATACAAAACTAGAAGACATTTCCAGTTTTCTAAAATAAAAAATAAAAAATAAATTTCATTAAAATCTGACTAAATCAATCTTATCACTATAGTCAAATATTTAAAAAAAAATACCTTAAAACTTCATCTTTTTGGCATTAAATAACCCAGAGAGGTTTATATACCGTTAAACAAAACTCAAATCAAATCAAATCAAATCTTAACTTGTTCATCCATATTTCTTTTCACTCTCTCTTTCCATGTTTGATTATTCGTCTATTTTTCTATCTATATATCAATATATGTTTCAGTTTTCTCATCTCTCTGTCTTTATCCGGTAATCCGTCTACACCTCTGCTTCTCCATTCATCACTTTTTCTTGTGCTATGTCTTAACTTATTCACCCGTCTCACTTTTCTCCCTTTATCTATGTCCCAGCTTGTTCATACGTGTCTCCCGATATCTATTTATGCATCATCTTCCTCATCCTTATCTATTTCTTGTACTATTTATTTCAGTCTTTGCTTGTTCATCCGTCTACCTTTCTTTCTCTTTCTCTATGCCCGACCTTATTTCGTTGTCGAAAATAATCTAAATAATCTGTTTTCTGATGTACAGTTGATTATTTTTCCTTCATTGTTTTTTTATTGATCTCGTCGTAAATTTCCTGTTAAAAAACATACGAATTCACGCGACTGATATTTTTATTCCATTTTTGATACCATTTGTGTAGTTTTATGTCTTCTTCTTCTATGTGCCCTGTCCCTTCAGGACGTAGGCGATCATGGTTCTCCACGTCTCCCTATGTGGCTCATAGTATGTTTGCTCCTGTTACACCTCGCAACCCCCGTTCCGTCATCCACTTGATCCGGCCCTGTAAATATGTTATCCGCTGCCTTCCTCTGTCTCTTTTTCCTTCTATCTGGCCTGTCAGTATCAGGTTCCCCAAGCCCTTTTTCCTCATTGTATGTCCCAGAAACTTTAGTTGCCTCTTCCTGATGCTCAGTATTAATTTCCTTTTTTGTTGACATTTTTTCCAACCGCATGCTCAGTCCACGATATCCGCAGCATCCTTCTGTAGAACCACATTTCCGCTGCTTCCAGTTTTGTCCTCATTTTCGATGATATTGTCCTGCATTCAATGCCGTATTGAAGAACTGACATCACATAACAATCCAGCACTCCTTTCTTTGTTTCTATTGAAATTTTTCTGTGTTAGTACTTTGCTCATCTTCTTGAATGCATCCTTGTGCTTTTGGATCTCAGGAATATAAATGTATAGAAACTGCTGTGGTCACAAAGTGAGGGGTCAGTTTAGATATTGATTGGAATATGGAACTGGTCCCCCACTTTATATCCAGCATCCTTCTGTAGAACCACATTTCGGCCGCTTCCAGTTTTGTCCTCATTTTCGATGATATTGTCCAGTATTCACTGCCGTATTGAAGAACTGACATCAGATATCAAATACAGCAGTATTTTCTTTGTTTCTAGTGAAATTTTCCTGTGCGTTATTACTTTACTCAGCTTCTGGAACGCGTCATTTGCCATGCCAATTCATCTTATGTCAGTCAGTTTAGGTGCCATACGTGATACACGCTTGAGCGATCATGTCTCGAAAGAGACATGACTGACTGGGCAGAAGATTATCCCGCAGTAGGTTGCCATTGCTTTCTGCGGTAGACTGGTTGCCGACCAAGGCTATAGAACCCAATCTGTCCTGCTATTTAACCCATAACTGGAAGGAAGAGACGGATTAATACCTTTCCCAAGGGTATTTGCGCGTAAGTGAATACAATGGATTCAACCGGAATTCGAACTCGGTTCTCCGGCTTCTCGTTCCGAGCCGATATCCACTGTACCACAACGCACATCTTATGTACGTTCACTATTAATGTAACAAAACGATAATTATTCGCAGTCATATAAATTATGATTACTATTTCTTCATTAAAATCTGATGTAACGTTTTTCTTTATACTGCATTAATAAATGCTTAATAATTTGTAATATTTATTCAATATTTTGAAAAATGCCTGCCCCTCTGCCATGCTCGACTGGTGCTCTCCTGCTTATCTCATCGTGAAGAGCGAGTATTAACTTGCCTACTGGTTAATCTACTGAGTTACTAGTTGTAATATGATGTCTGGCCTGTTAGTATCAGGTTCTCTAAGCCCTTCTTCCTACATTGCATATCCCAGGAAATTTGGTTGTCTCTTCCTGATGTTCAATACTAATTTCCTTTTCGTTACCATCCTTTCCAAATCCTCATCATTGCTCACATACCCAGTCCTTGTTATCCACAGCATCCCTCTGCAGAACCACATTTCAGGAAGGGGTTGGGATGTATAAGCAAAGCTAGGACCCTTAATAGCTGTAATATATGTGATCTATGTTTGTCAGAAAAAGATAAAATTTCGAGACCAAAATATACTCTTGAACAAAAGAAGGGAGATCATGAGTATGTGTCGCCATAGAAATAAATATTAATTACAATAATTATCCTATTCTCTCAATTAGTCCCAATAAAATTAAAAAATTTTTTTTTAAAAATTGGCCAAGCAGTTACTTCCTAAACCACCTACCACTACTAACTCAAGGGCCAAGCCACATACCTCCCACTACCAAAGAAATTACTACTAAATTCTATATATTATATATATAATAAATATCCTTTTTCGCTAATCCAGATTTTGTTCGTTGAAAGAAACTAAATGAAGAAAAAAATAATGTTACAATTGGTAATTGTACCATTTAATCTTTTTTTCACTTGACTCAGTAGATAAATATACAAATTTGAAGATGGATTGTCTGCGTTCCTGGTAATGTATTTGTAATTTTTATATTATTATTATTATTATTATTATTATTGATCTTTTCTTTACGTTATGAACGTTTATTTTAGGAAGCTTTAATATAATCCTAATTGAAATATATTTGGTGCCACTCGTATCCATATAGATTTTTTTTGTTTTTCTGTCGCTCAGTCCTCATATTCAGGGGAAGACATTTTTGCACCAATAGCCGAAAACTGTTTTTTTCAGTTATTAGAATGATTTACGCTTACTCAAACCTGTAGCTACAGAACCACACGTTCTCTATCTACGACACTCTTTCAGTATATCTCTCGTTCTGTCTTTCTGTCTCTCTGTCTTTCTCGCTTTGTCGTTGTTTGTTTATATATATATATATATATATATATATATATATATATAAATTTAGGCAGGCACGTTATTACATGGTAAATCGGAGGCATAGGCCTTTTTCAGGCGAACAATCATCACTTTCCGTCTTTATTGTACAGAAGATTTTACACGAACGAAATTCACAAAAGCTGCAAGCTGATATATATATATATATATATATATATATATATATATATATATATATATATATACTACCTGCCATAATTATTAAGCCACCCCAGTGTTTTAAAGAAATGATGTATTTCATACTATTTTTTAATATTCATTGCCAAGTAAATGGTTCTTTTGTTAATATAGTACAATAATATGTGTATCAAATGATTTTATAAATATTTAATAATTACCTATATTGCAGCTTCATCAATGAAAGAATAAAGAAAATTTAGGGTGATTCGGACGAGTTCATCTTTGCTTCCTTGCCTTGTAAAATTTTGCAAAGTAATAATAACAAAAGAACCATTCTATTTTCATTTAGAATTATCCACTTAGCAATAAATACTAAAATTAGTATGATGTACAAAAAAAAAAACTGGAGTGACCTAATTATTATGGCCGGTAGTATATATAATTTTTGTTAATCACTTTTTGGTCACAATTAGATTCGACCAGTACACAGTTGTATTAAAAAGTGCTCAGTACACATAAATAGCGCCAATTTACAAATCGCAAACTGTAGTTTATATATATATATATATATATATATATATACACTACCGACCATAATTATTAGGCAATCGAAATGTTTTAAAAAATGATGTATTTCATACTATATTTTAGTATTTATTTCCAAGTGAATAATTGTAAATGACAATAGAATGGTTCTTTTGTTCATACTGCGCAATAACATGTGCATCAAATAATTTTATAAATATTTAATAATTACTTATATTGCATTTTCATCAATGAAATAATGAAGAAAATTTAGGGTGATTCGGACGAGTTCATCTTTGCTTTCTTGCTTTGTAAAGTTTTGCAAAGTAATAATAACACTCCACTAGAATTCTCAAGAACAAGCATGGACTTGAAAAACTGATATATGAAAAGTAACGGTTTGAAAAGAAGTCCAAAGAAGTAACTCCGCGCCCGATAAAGATCAACATTGACAACATGTATCACTTGACAGTCATCCAGCGACTATTAGCGCTAACGGAGTAAAGGAGACAGAATTCTTCGGAAAGAACAACATGAGCAGCAGATATCACTAAACCCTTATACTGCAACTGCGCGCAATCAACAAAAAATTACCCTAGGGACATAAAACATCAGGACGCTGAACAACTGTGGTAAACAGAAGAATGTCAGTCAGGATATGAGCAGATTCATCATCAATATTCTGGAAATATGCAAAACTAGGTGGCCAAACAATGGAGATTTCATAATTGGTAACCAACAGATCATATATGCAAGTGGCAAAAATAGTGAAAGGGAATCGAGACAAGAAGAATTGCGTTCTGGGGAACTGCCAGTTATTCGAAAGAGTCCTCGTGGTCAAACTGAAGAGATAGCCCTTCTATATTACGATTATAGAAGTATATGCACCGGCAATGCAAAGCACTGATGAGATAACGGAATCTTTCTTCTCCGTATTGAATAATGCCAAGGCTTAGTGTAAAACCCCCAAAATTTGATCATCATGAGTGACTTGAATGCCAAGAAAAGTAAGGAGAGGGAAGAGGTAACAGTCGGCAACTTTAGACTAGAAAACCGAAATGATCGATGAGGAAAATAAATCCATTGTTACACAGAAAATGACCACGTCATAGTTTCAAGTACACCCAAGATGATTATGGAAACGAAGAAGCCCAGAACGGGACACGAAAAACCAAACAGATTTTATAACTATAAACAAGATTCAGGAATGCAGTTGTTTATTGCAAAAGTTATCCAAGTGCTGACTGCGGAAACGACCACCTCCAGTCATTCGCAAACGAAAGATAAAACTTTGGGACTGAAAAAGGCTGGTGCAGCACCTAAAATGCAAGACAACAGACCAGCGAATAATTTGAAACAGCAGGGGAAACTGACAGTGTGAAAAACAAATACGAGAAATAAGTTGAAAACTCGAAATTAGGCAAACTAAAGGAAGCGCTACTAACATCAGCAAACAATATTGCCCCAAAGAAAATAAAACCAAGAAGAAAAAATAGTGAAAAACTGATGAGATTCTCGACATGATGCAAATGAGACAGAAAACGATGCTAAGACATGGAACGGAATACAGAAATGGACACAATAAAATGCAAACAGGCTAAATCAGAATGGCTCAACAGCAAACGAACAGCAAATGTTCAAAAGTAGAGATTGAGCAAGACTAAGAAAGAAGACATGCATAAAGAAATAAGGAACTAACACGAACAAAAGATAGATTCCTCAACGGGATTTATAAAATCCAAGGAAGAACGAGAAAAGATTCCAGCGATGGTAAGAATATATAAGAGATCTCTTCCACGACAACAGCGAGCAACTGACAATACACAAAGATGCTTATGGATCGGAAATTTTAAAATCCAAAATAAAATCTGCAATGACTGAAAAGAAAAAAGCAGCTGGACCAGACAGCATCGTTAGAGAGAGGCTGACAGCCCTAGACGATTTCGACGTAGAGAAACTTACAGAAATAAGAAATTAAATTCATAGCAGTGGTCAGATACCGAAAAATTCAATCAGCTTAATGAGCCACATAAGAAAACTCACAACTCGAATCCTGATGAATAGAGTGCGCAGCAGAATTAGGCCAGAGAGAGGACAAGAACAGTGAGGTTCTCCAAAGACACTGGAAGGAAGAACGTGATATTTATGCCTGGAATCCTATCAGAAAAGACAATATAAATGAAGGAATGTACCTTTATTTTATATACTACGCAAAAGCATTCGACAAACTGGGCCTCAAAGACCAAATAGAAATACCTAGCAACCTAGTCATATTTGGGAAAGACATTACTAATCAATCATTAGTAATCAAGAACACCTACTGACAGCAAACCGTATGCATACGGACAGGAAACGAGTTCAGCAGACATACAAGTTTAGAAAAGAGTATAAGACAAGGGTGTGTCTTCTCACCTGATCTATTCAACTTATTCAGCGAGACAATTCTGAGAGCTTCAGAAGTCATTCCAGAATTGGTAATTGGCGATCCAAATGTCAACAACATAAGGTAAGTAGATGATACAGTACTGATAGTAGACACGGAAAGGAAACTACAAAACCAGCTACGGAAGGTAGATGAAGTAAGCGGAAAGAAAGGTCTACAAATAAACTCCAAGAAAACTGAATGCATGGTCATCAATAAAAGAGGATCCCAATATACCAACTGCAGAGTGGGCATGCTTAAATCAAGCAGGTACAGAAGTGTTGAGAGACAGGAAGATTTCGCTAGAAACAAAGAAGATAAAAATGGAATGATATGTTCTTCAATATGGCAGTAAATGCTGAAGAATCTCCTCAAAGATGAAGGACAGACTTGAAGCAACAGAAATATGGTTCTCCAGAAGGATACTGAGGATTCGATGGACCGAATATGGGAGCAACGATGAGGTTTTGGAGAGAAAAAAGAAATTAATATTTAACATCAGGAAAATCAGGAAAAGACAGTGGAAATTCATGCAACATATAATGGGGAAGGGGGGAATGGAGAATCTGATACTCACAGGTCATATATAGAGAAAGATAAACAAGGAGGATTAACACGTAATATACTGCATTTGCTTGAGTAAATAGATGGCTAAACGGCGTTTGGAAGCCACTGGCGATTGAGAGATGTAGAAGAACGTGATCGCCTACGTTCTGAAGGGACACGGCACAAAGAAGAAGCAGCTACGATCTAACTAAAGTGAAGATAGTGAGGTGTCCAAACCAGCTCAACTTCATCAACTCTTTCTTTACAAATAAACACAAACCTTTGATATTCGAGATGATATTACGAACTGCAGACAAAGTACCCTTTATTTACGAGACTGTATAATTCTATTTTCTAATAGCTTTGTGTCTACAATCACTATGAAAGTACACATACACGCACACTCGCACACATACAAACATACATATATCTGCATTCAATTATGTGTATTTCATCAGCAATAATTATTTCAATCAAGTCTGGTTGAATAATATTGACAAGTTCTGTCTATCAATTTTTTAAAATAGTATTGTCCAAATTTCTGATTTACTTGTTTATGATTTTTTGTAAATTTGTCAAATTTCATATTTATTTTATATTTTCCCCGTGTACTTTCTAATGTTGCTACATTGTTTGCAAGAATTGTGGTTAGTGTTTAGGCAATTTTCTTTTCTTTTTTTTTTTTTTGGTGTGTGTGGTGGTTCATTCCGTTTGCTGTAAACCAATCTCAAGTCTTAATGACATTGATCATGTCAAAATGGAGTTTATCCGGTTTTTTTTTTAAACAGACTTTAGTTTAGGAACTTCTTTAAAGAAAGATGACATTTCATTTGGATATTTCGCCTTCCTTACAACAGCATCCAGGATTTTGATTTGTTCTTTGTACTGTTTTTTATATAAAAAATTGGTGCCATCTAATAGAATTTATGCCATGCTAACATTATTATACTTGTTTTGTTATATGTTGATTTATATGTGTACTAACTGTATAAAATTTAAAAAAAATGCCAAGTAAACCTACGACAGACTGCCGTTCATGTGTGGCCAATATAAGGAGATATTAGTGTTGGAGATACAATCTCTCACACAAAATAGGAATTCATAAACAACATTATTTTTTTTACATAGGTTAGACGTTTTCATTTTATAAATAATAGATGATAAATGTAGGTGGTAATCTTTATATACCGACTGATTATAATTTTCATAGCTTTTCTTCTTGATTTTAATCAAAATGGATCTGATTATAATGAAATAATTTCACACACATATATATGCTATTATTTGTCATTTCTTAAATAAAACTCGAGTGTATTAGTTTGCCTTTTTTCTTTATTAAAACCTTGTTATTCGATTTTTATCCTTTTAATAAACACCCACATTTTAATTTTTTAAAATCATTTAACCCCAAGCAAGGCGGTACCACCACTGATGCGCAGGGGGCTACAAAAGAGAAAAAGATTAGATAGGAGGAGCGTAAAGAGAAAGACGAACCAGTTACAGGGTGTCAGAGAAAGGGCAAGAGAATGATGGAAACACAGGTGTGAAGACAGTTGCGAAGTTAGAGAGAAAGGAAAAGAAGAAGATATACAGGATGATGTAGAAAGAACGGGAGTCAAGTGGTTAAGAGATGGGTATTGACTTTGCATTTAAATTCCTGGAGGCTGTAACCGTCAGGAAAGCAAGAATATGAAAGGGAGTTTCACAGGCGGAAAGTGAAGCGAGAAAAGAAGCTGATGGAGTAGAATTGTCGGTTGCATTTGGTTGATCTAACTGTAAATGGGTGGGACCTTGTTGCCAATCTGGTTGCACGAGTAAATTCTTGTGGCAGGGTTACCAGTGACTTAAGTTTGTCGGAGAAGAAACCATGAAAATATTTGCAGAATAGACAGAGGGAAGCCACATCCCGCCGGTGAGAATGTGGCTGGAGTCTAGCTGCCAAGTCGGGATCTATCACATTACTTTGGAGCCTGTCGAGAACACTGAGATGAACAGCAGGGGCGCCTGACCATAATGACAGGAGTATTTCTGCATTAATAGGTTTTTATTTATAGACTTATGGCTGCTAACTTCATCCATATCTAATATAGTTTGTTTTAATCTTTCAATTTATTTTAGTACTGTTTCGATGCATCGTATTTACGATTGTTACAAAGCTGAACCAATATATTTGAGAACGTTCCAACTCAGCTCAGTCTTTTAGCAGAAAGAAATATTATCTGAAGAATAATAACAGCAGACACTTCAGGGATGTAATTCTTTAGCGATTTAACACCAGAGTAAAGTGTTTTAGCTAATTATTATTTTCTTTTTGATAGGTTACTGGTGAAGATTATTTTCGTCAACTTATTCAGAAATGTCTAAACTGTCAGCTCTATACATCTGGTGTTTCAGAAGAACCATTAAAAATAAACTGAAATTCGCAATCAATGAACACTGTAGTGTTTAACGAGGACATTGCTTCTTCGAACTTAGTTTACTCGTGCTGTAGAATCGAAAGAAAAAAAAATTAGAAAAAAATTACCTGAGAACTTTTCACAGCAACCACAATTACATACAGAGC
Source organism: Ascarosepion bandense (assembly GCA_037127315.1). Taxonomy (NCBI): domain Eukaryota; kingdom Metazoa; phylum Mollusca; class Cephalopoda; order Sepiida; family Sepiidae; genus Ascarosepion; species Ascarosepion bandense. The sequence continues at coordinate 787,727 of JBBBDQ010001099.1, forward strand.
AAGATAAAATAATGACATAATAAAAATTGTTGACGTTTTACATTACTCCAAGAAAAAATTTCATAAGGAAGTCCATATCAATACTTTAATGATCAATAACAATTACAGGACTTGAGAAAACTAATTTTCGGTAAAAAATTGTTTTGATGGAAAAAATGATACATTTCTAACCAAATATTGTTTAGCCAATGAAAGCCGTATGTTTGCACATAAGGAAAAGGTTCTTTCTGGCATTATAATTAAACGATGGAAAGAGATATGAACGGGTCAAAAAAAGGTGTTGTGAACGAGTAAAAAGAATGAGAAAATAATTTTGAATGACAGGTTATAATCGTGCTATGTCGACAAAATGTTAGGAACTTTGTAATCTTCCACTGAAAGCTGACTCCTTAGTATCCGACAAAAATCTGGTGTAGGCGTCAAAGCTAACCTCGCAGCCGAGATTGAAAAAGACCTCCAATCCATATTGGACTGGGGTAAGAAATGGCTAGTAAATTTTAATGCTTCGAAAACGAAGCTACTCTCAATTAACCATCATCGACAATCTCACCTACCTCCCATTAGCATGGACCAGGCTTGCCTCCCAGAGAGTAAAACACTACACCTCCTTGGTCTCACACTTTCAGCGGACCTCAAATGGAATGACTATATCGAATCCATTGCTAAATCCGCTGCTATGAAAGTCGGTTCTCTGTGTAGGGCCCGGAAGTTTTTTCCGTCTAAATCTATCCTGTACATTTACAAATCTACCATCCGCCCGTGCATTGAATACTGCTGCCATATCTGGTCGGGTGCCCCTGCTGTTCTCCTCGGGCTTCTCGATAAGGTTCAGAGGAGGGTCTGTAATGTGATAGATGCCGACTTGGCAGACCGCCTGCAGTCTCTCTCCCACTGGCGAGACGTGGCTTCGCTGTGTCTCTTCTATAAATACTTTCACGGCTTCTGCTCCGATGAACTTAGATCACTGGTGCCCCCTAAATACGAATTTGCACGAGATACTAGATTAGCAACTAGATCCCACCCTTTTACAGTGAAACCGATAAAATGCCGCCGTAACTTCTACTCCAACAGTTTCTTTCCTCGCACTTCCCAACTGTGGAATTCTCTTCCAAACGATTGCTTCCCCGACGGATACAATCTCCAGGTGTTTAAATGTAAGGTCAATAGACACCTCCTAACACACTAACCTGCTCCCATTCTATCAAACACTCTTCCCATCTGCCCAACCCTCATCCTCGCTATCCTTACTCATCTGTCACCTTCCTCCTGACATTCCCTATATCTAACCACTCCTTCTCTTTACCTTCCCCTATGTTGCCCCATGCGCAATAGTGGCAGTGGAATGCCTTGCTTGGGGTGAGATGATTAAAAAAAAAAAAAAAAAAATTCGACTAATTACCGACTAACATCAACTGCCTTGTAGCTCTACTGAACTCCAATAGAACTCTAAAGAACTCTCTAGAACTTCTAAGAACTCCTTTGAACTTCCCAAGATCTTCTCAAGAACTTCTCGAGTTAACTTCCTGTTAACTCTTATTAATATAGGAGGGAGAGTCCATTATCTGAGGAATAAGTGTTTCACCATTACAATATACAAAAGATAAAAATAATACTTCAATTCTTTTAGGTGATAAGGATGAATAAAAAAAAAAGAGAAAAAGAGGTTTTGGTTACTTAAATTTAGTATTTTTCAACAGTATCATACACCTTGAAACATTCTAGGTTTAGTACAATCATGTATTCGGTACTTCAAGATATTCTGACTCTTCGCCTCTTTTCTGTGAATATATAGCTTGCTCGACTTTCCTTGCAGACAAATAATTCTGTAAATTCTACTCCCTCAACTTCTTTTCTCACACTTCCCGCCTGTAGAATTCTCTTCCGTTTATTGCTTCTCCGACAGCTACAAACTCCAAGAATTTAAATGTAAAGTCAATAGTCATCTCGCATCTCACTAATTGCATCCTCGCTCTCATGCTCCCTTCTGCGTCCACTCCACTCTCATCAGTATTTTCATCCTTCTCTTACTCATTTCCTGACACCTCCTATAACCTGTCACTCGTTCTCATAACTTTCCTCCTGTGTAACCCCCTGCGAAAAAGTGGGAGTAAAATGCCTTGCTTGGGGCGGTATGATTATAAAAAAATTCTATACATTTATATTCCAAAGAATGTAAATAAATATAAAAGACATGCATGTGTAGCTAATCAGTATTTCATTTACTGATTGATTCGTTTTCTACGGCTTATCAACAGATAAGAAATTATAATTTAAAAATAAAGTGAGGGATCATTTTTTTACAATCAATATATACATTGATCCCTCACTTTATCGCCAATATCCTTCTCTTATTCATTTCCTGACACCCTCTATAACCTGTCACTCGTTCTCATAACTTTCCTCCTATGTAACCCCTTTGCAAAATAGTGGCAGTAAAATGCCTTGCTTGAGGCGATATGATTATATAAAAAAGATAACGTAACCTCATGAATCTTAGTAAATAATAGCATTATAAATGAAAGACATGCTAATTTATTATTTAGACCCGAATCATGAATGAATTATGCGCGAATCTTTGGAACCAGCTCAAATCACCCATGAATGACAACCACTGATCTCCAATCAAAATCTATCTGAATTTCCTTTTTTTCCCGTCATCTAATATGATATAATATTGGCGAAATTCGAACAAATTTTGTAACAACGTAGCAGCATAAGAAAAAATAGATATTGTGAGGATAGTATAAATAAAACGTCAGGTCAAATATAAAGGGGTCCATTAGCTGATCATTTCTACCGAGCTGGACAAAGAAAAGAAATATCGAAATTCTGCCTTTACATGTCCCCTAAATTCGAAATCTGGTCACTATTGGAAAATGCAACGATATCTACACAGAAGCTATAGGCATAGGGGAAGAAGTGGCAGAAGATGTTACTCTTTCGACCTTGAACCACTCGGTTGCGTAATGTGCATGTAATTTCAAAAATAGTTCTACCGCTAAGCGATGCCTTCCTGATTCATCGATCGTAATTTTCGTTAAAGCAATTGGGAAATTATCTTTTGCCAAATCAATTACATTAATTCGGCAAAAATCAAACAAATAAACGAACAATTTTAAATGTATGGATTTTTAAGAAAAAAATCCGTCTAAAGTTTATATATATATATATATATATATATATATATAACACTATAGTAGATATTTATCCACATGCGTGGGTGTGTGCAATCTATCTTTAACTTAATTCAGCTTCTTTGATTTTAAAACGCATCAAACATGTAAGTATGCAATTATATATTGAAACTAATATTCAAGGTTTTTTAAAATATTATATGTTATTATAACCAAAAGCATTTGTTTGGTATATTCAGTACAAAATCTGTATTCGAATACAGTCAATACTAATGAAATCTTGTCGTTCCAGTAAGAATATATATATGTTACATTTCAATCATGAATCAAACTAATATCTTTTACTATCAATAAATTTAGTAATTAATAATTTCGATATTAGAACATCTTTCTATAGAAGTTATAATTATTGTAAGAATTAATTTTAAAAAGGAACTATTTTGTGTTATTGCCAACACTTTACAATCGAAATATTCTAAGAACTTCTTCATATATATATACTATTCATTTGAAAAAAGAAAAAAAAATTACGGTAGGACAAACCAAGAAACGTAGGTAAACATAAAATATCAATATCTGACACTTTTAATCAGAATGTATAGAGATCTCAGTCTGATAGAACTCCATATATAGTTTAGGCCATAGACATAACACGCAAGTTGTTGATACTTTGGTTTCGGTAGCAAGTAGGATTTTATGATTGCAATTGCCAGGACGACATCCAACTGCTGTTTGATTCAGAGTTATTAATCTTCTTGACTAAATGCCAACCAATTTAAAGAAGCCAGTTTACTATTAACCGATGGATGGGGTGCAGTGAGAGACGAAAAAGAGGCACATCTCTAAGAGGGTATTCGTGCGAAAGCGAACGCAGTGTCACAGTGAGAATTTGAAATCGACACGCCAGTCAGCCTTTCCATACTGATGACTGTTATATTACACGATAGTCAATTTTTAACCCCGATAGGGTAACGAGAAAATCATAGAATAACTGATCAAGACCTTGTAGGAAAAAGAAACGTAAATAAAAAAAGAATGAGTTTAGTAATCTGAAAACAATAATCATTATATCTCAAATAAGTTCATAAAGCTACTAATACACCAGGGGTTACTAAAACTGAAAGATACTTTATTGGGGAGAAAGAACATTAGCAAAACGGGGTTCTAGGCGACAGAGGTTGAATACTGATGTTGAATTTAGATTTTAAACAGTCGCATTTGACAGAAAAACAAAAAAATCTAATCTAATCTAAACTTATTTATAAATGGAACTTTGTCTGTGTGTGTGTGTGTGTGTGTGTGTGTGTGTGTGTGTGTGTGTGTGTGTGTCCGTTACCTATAGCCTCCGAAACGGCTGAACCGATTTTCTTGAAAATTTACACAGTTGTACTATAAGCGTCTGTGAGTGTTCGTAGCTTGGTTTTGTTTAGATGTACCCCCGATAAATATCGAAAATCGATAATCGAAAAAATCGGGTTATAGATAGAGTGGTCCGATTTTAATCAAATTTGATACACTCATAGACAAAGACATGAGAAACGATATTCAGAATTTTCAAGGTTGCAGTTCTTACAATAGTGCAGAAAATCGATAATATATATATATATATATATATATATATATATATATATATATATATATATATATAAATCGATACCAGGAAATCAAAATTTGACTTACATCCATTCATTTTTCCTTCGAGTCTACGGTTTCACTTTAACTGGAAACTTTTTAGTTTTTCGTGCCAACGTCCAAAGGGTCTGAGCTCCAGAGCCATGGATTAGTTTTAAAGCTTTCATTACACCCGAGCAACGCCGGGCTATATTGCTAGTCGAAAATAAATGTTTCACCAGTACGAACTGCGTAAAGAAAAAAACTATTAGAGTAGAAATTAGGTTATATCTAGCAATGTTATCTATATCTAGCAATGTTATATATATTGTAGTAATGATATCTATATAGTAGCAATGTTAGCAGCAAAAAAAAAAAAAAGAAAAAAAAAGGGAAACAATCTACTATTTTGGTAAAATTAGTAAAGAGAAAGTATGAAAAAGGAACGTTCATCAGAACAATTATCGCCAAAATACTTGTGGAATCAGTAACTGGCAGCAACATTATGACGGAAGGAAAATGATTAAATTCTAAGTATTTCGTCAGAACTGATAAGATGAAAAATTCTTCTTTGGATTTTATCAAATTTCTCTAGATTTATAGCTGAAACGCACAACCAGATATGCCGGGATCCTTCAACGAAGAAACAGTTAGTAGACATTCTTCTTCTTCTATGTGCCTTGTCCTTTCAGGACGTAAGCGATCATGGCTTTCCACGTCTCCCTATCCTTGGTGGCTCTTAGTACGTTTTCTCCTGTTACACCTCGCAACCCCCGTTCCGTCATCCAACTGATCGGGCCCTTAAAATATATTGTTCGCTGTCTTCCTCTGTTTCTTTTTCCTTCTATATGGCCTGTTAGTATCAGGTTCTCCAAACCCTCCTTGAGAAAATTTCTCAACTAAAAGCGCACTAAAATTCGTGGGCACTTAAGTATAACGATCAAATGATTTCATACAATCGTACAATTTTTTTTTCAGCAGAATATATTAACTCGAGAAAGGCTCAATAAGTTACTCTTCTGGGGTTAACATCAAGGCAAGAAAGCTTTACTAAAAAGACTTTTTATTAAAATACAAGTGCTGATCGTGTATTTTAATATAAGATTAATAAAAGGGATGATTTGGATAATAATTCAGGAAAATGCTTTGAGTGTCACAAAATTGAAGGAAATAATTTGATCTAACAGTTACTTAAAATTAGTAAACAAGAATACTGACGCTTTCACCCTGGATTACGAGGTATTATTATTTGTATTATTATTTAAGGTATTATTTATATTATTATCCACTGAATCCAATTAAATACTCCCCGGTTCAAGTATTGAACTAGCAATTGATCTGTCTTCTAGGTCACCAACGTCTTAATCAACTGAGCTATTGTCAGGGGAAATGGGTCAAGCAAAACATAAGCAGTACAAAATAAAATACAAAGATATGGTCAGTCAGACGCGACTAATCTAACCCCTAAATCAAATAAAGAATTCAGTTTAAAAATCCATCTAGGTTACCCGGATCGCTATACACCGGAACAATTCCGGAGGACACACTTGCCGAAACGTTGTGATAACAACAACAAACATCGAAACAATAGTCGGCATGGAAATAGTTTAAATAATAATAATAATAATAATAATGATAATAATAATAATACTGAATTGGTAATATGATCAAACTGAATCCATTTGCATAGTTTCCAGTGAATAACTGTTCCTGCCCAGTGATGCTTTTTGTATTCTTTTTAGCTAGCTTTCGACATTATGAATTTGTGGAAGACTCCCACTCGCTGAGTTTACGATTCAGTCTCTTCTATCCAGAGACAGAATGAAGGAATAGTTATTATAAGAGTGGTGATTGTATTAGAAAGAAAAAAAGGTGGAATACTATGGATCATTTTAGTTGTCATTCTATGAGTCCTTAAATGAGATAAAATACAGAAAAATAGAAAACATCTGGTCAATTTCCTTAAAAGGTTTTCGTACATAAAATTGAATATATAGTTAATTTATCACCCGTGTCGAATAGTAGGATAGTACCAAAAAACATATTCCGTTCAAAATAAGAAGCTTGGTTGGATTTTTTGACGTCATTTCAACTTTCTTTATGATCAGCACAGAGACAGTGCTAAAATCACGTCGTTATACGTATATGCACTGCTATAATGCGTTATATATATATATATATATATATATATATATATATATATATTTGCACTACCGGCCATAATTATTAGGCCACCCCAGTGTTTTAAAATTATGATGTATTTCTTACTATCTTTTAGTATTTATTGCAAAGTGAATAATTGTAAATGAAAATAGAATGATTCCTTTGTTAATACTGCACAATAGAATGTGCATCAAATGAATCTATAAATATTTAATAATTACCTACCTTGCAGTTTCATTAATGAAAACATAAAAAAATCTTTGCGTATTTACCTGGTAAAATTTTACAAAGTAATAATGACAAAAGAACCATTCTATTTTCATTTAGAATTATCTACTTAAAAATAGTATGAAATACATCATTTCTTTAAAAGAAAAACTGAGGTAGTTTAATAATTGTGGCCGGTATTGGAGTAGATAGATCTATCTATCGCCCGGTTCACACTCCACCCACGTCTATTGAACAGGTTAAGAGGCTCATCCCTTGTTCCCTGTTTAGGATGTGGTTTCCGGCTTTATCTTTTCACTATTACGTAGCCCCCTGCACATCAGTGGCGTTACCGCCTTGCTCGGGGTGATACGATTAAAAAAAATATTAAAGAGATGAAAAAATCAAGAAAATTCAATGAAAGAATCAAGAAAATCTTTGCTTATCTGTCTTGTAAAATTTTGCTAAGTAATAATAACGAAAGAACCATTCTATTTTCATTTAGAATTATCCACTTGGCTATAAATACTAAAAATAGTATGAAATACATCATTTCTTTTAAAAAACTGGGATGGCCTAATAATTATGGCCGGCAGAATATATATATATATATTAATTCAAATTAATTCGAAATTTGTACACACACACACACACACATATATATATATATATATATATATATATATATATATGTGTGTGTGTGTGTGTGTGTGTGTGTGTGTGTGTGTGTACAAATTTCGAATTAATTATTACACAGCTAAATCAAAGTCTTTGACAATTACTTTTTGTTCTATTTTGTTCAACTTCATACAATTTTAATCATTTGACGTATTTTCAAGATTGAAAATTTTCCAGTATATTAGAAATGATTTTGATTGATCTGCCAATCTGTTCTATTATATTTTGCATTGTTGCATTTCGATCACAACTATATCCCCCCCCCCACATATATATATCGGTGTGTGTGTTATTTATTATTTAACATTTACATTAGAACATGTCAATAACAACTCCAAAATTGTACATTTTGTTTCAATATTGAAAAAAAAATCAAAGTTTCATCAGGTAGTTAGTAACGATAGTATATTCTTTAATTTTTAAAAAATTCAAGTCGAGAGACGTTCACATTAACAACTATTAAGCTTTTACATTACTCAGGGATAAAATTGTGTTATATACTGAGCCAATTTTCTTGATGCATATTAACCCTCTAGGGCCATTCGTATCATATTTGATACAGTATTTTCCTACAAGGAAACATTTGGTATTTCCCTATAAGGAAACATTTGGTATTCATTGACTGAGCAGTCAGTACTGCTTTCATTTGAAATTTATTAAATATTTCTCTTAAAAAATCTTTCAGGAAAATATTTCTTTCAAGGCTTGTTTTCATACTGTATCAAATATGATACGAATGGCCCTAGAGGGTTAATAATATAATATGATTAAGGCTTCTACTTGTCATAAAGTGGGGGATCAGTTCTATATTGTTATGAAGTAATAAACAGATCCCCCACTAATTACTACTTAACCCTCTAGGGCCATTCGTATCATATTTGATACAGTATTTCCCTATAAGGAAACATTTGGTATTTCCCTATAAGGAAACATTTGGTATTCATTAACTGAGCAGTCAGTACTGCTTTCATTTGAAATTTATAAAATATTTCTCTTAAAAAATTTTTCAGGAAAATATTTCTTTCAAGGCTTGTTTTCATACTGTATCAAATATGATACGAATGGCCCTAGAGGGTTAATAATATAATATGATTAAGGCTTCTACTTGTCATAAAGTGGGGGATCAGTTCTATATTGTTATGAAGTAATAAACAGATCCCCCACTAATTACTACTTAACCCTCTAGGGCCATTCGTATCATATTTGATACAGTATTTCCATATAAGGAAACATTTGGTATTTCCCTATAAGGAAACATTTGGTATTCATTGACTGAGCAGTCAGTACTGCTTTCATTTGAAATTTATAAAATATTTCTCTTAAAAAATTTTTCAGGAAAATATTTCTTTCAAGGCTTGTTTTCATACTGTATCAAATATGATACGAATGGCCCTAGAGGGTTAATAATATAATATGATTAAGGCTTCTACTTGTCATAAAGTGGGGGATCAGTTCTATATTGTTATGAAGTAATAAACAGATCCCCCACTAATTACTACTTAACCCTCTAGGGCCATTCGTATCATATTTGATACAGTATTTCCCTATAAGGAAACATTTGGTATTTCCCTATAAGGAAACATTTGGTATTCATTAACTGAGCAGTCAGTACTGCTTTCATTTGAAATTTATAAAATATTTCTCTTAAAAAATTTTTCAGGAAAATATTTCGTTCAAGGCTTGTTTTCATACTGTATCAAATATGATACGAATGGCCCTAGAGGGTTAATAATATAGTATGATTAAGGCTTCTACTTGTCATAAAGTGGGGGATCAGTTCTATATTGTTATGAAGTAATAAACAGATCCCCCACTAATTACTACTTAACCCTCTAGGGCCATTCGTATCATATTTGATACAGTATTTCCATATAAGGAAACATTTGGTATTTCCCTATAAGGAAATATTTAGTATTCATTGACTGAGCAGTCAGTACTGCTTTCATTTGAAATTTATAAAATATTTCTCTTAAAAAATCTTTCAGGAAAATATTTCTTTCAAGGCTTGTTTTCATACTGTATCAAATATGATACGAATGGCCCTAGAGGGTTAATAATATAATGTGATTAAGGCTTCTACTTGTCATAAAGTGGGGGATCAGTTCTATATTGTTACGAAGTAATAAACAGATCCCCCACTAATATGATATGAATGGCCCTAGAGGGTTAATAAAGAAAGTGCATAATTCTTGTAATTTACACGATATTATATTTTCCAGATATACTCTTTAGCCGATATTATTGTCGTGGGAATATACTTAATATAATTTGAGACTTTATTTGTATTCAGACATGCAAAAACACTGATAAAATTGAGCTCATGTATTAACATTTTATTTTATTTTATCATTGACTTTGTATAGTTGAATCATTGCATTACTGATATTCTATATATTCTCAATAGCTGGTTTTCTATATTTCTGAGATGTGGTAGTATTTAAACTATTTACATAATTCGGCCTATTGTTCTCATCTTTGCTGCCATTTGTACAACGTTTTGGCAGTTGTACGCTCCGGCCTTCTTCAGGTACTAGGAATTTCGAACCGAAGCCTATATATATTACAATAACTGGGACATATCATTCTCATTCCTTGCGTAGAGCTTTTTTTTATCCATATTTTATCCTTCAGTATTTGTCTATATAGTCTGATATTGTAAATAGTGTAAATACTGTAATATTGTAAATAGTGTAAATACTACCTCATTTCAGAAATATAGACAAATACTGAAGGCTAGTTACGGACCCAATACTCTAAAAATATTGACCAAAAGAGGCTGAACGCATGGAATGAGAATAATATACCCCAGTGATTGTAATAAAGTTTTTGGTTCGAAATTACTAGTACCTGAAGAAGGCCGGAGCGTACAGCGGCAGAAACGTCGTACAAATTGCAACGAGGAAAATAGTCCGAATAATGTGCATTCTCAATAGCTTTTCAACAATCTTTATTAATACTTTTCTGATTTGTTTCAGTATACTCATCCGCGTAATCTACTGATTAAGAGCTTTTTACTGATATATATATTTATATATATATATATATATATATATGTGTGTGTGTGTGTGTGTGTGTGCGTGTGTGTGTTGTATACATATATATATATATATATATATATATATATATATATATATATATATATATATATATAACGTAGAATATTTGGTATTGAAGTCAAATAAATTCCCATACAAACGAATTCAAAAGAAATCAATGTTGAATTTAATTTAATTTAATCTCGAAAAATTTTTTAGATATTCTATAATTTCATGGGTAATACGTATTTCGCAGCAAACCTGCTGCTCGTTAGACTCAAATGATACAACAGTTAATATTCAAAATTATCCAAACAAGAATCACATACAGACACTCACGTGCCCATATAGAGAATAGATATTTGTAACAGTAATCAAAACATTTTCTCGCCCATTCAAAAAAAAAATAAAATAAAATAAAATAAATAAATAAATAAAAATATAGAAAAATCATAAACGGAAAAAAGAAAACGAGAAAGAAAAAGAAAATGAAAGGAGAACAAACAGTAGAAAGAGAAAGAAAGTTCCTTTCTTTTTTTACTGTTTGTTCTCCTTTCCTTTTCCTTTTTTTTTTTTGTCTGGATAATCTTGAATATTAACTGATGTTTCATTTGGGTCTGACGAGCAGAACGTTTGCTTTAAAATACGTATTACCCATGAAATTGTAGAATATCTAAAATTTTTCTAGAATATATATATATATATATATACTAGAAAAATTTTAGATATATTTACATTTAATTTATATATATATATATATATAGAGAGAGAGAGAGAGAGAGAGACAGACAGACAGACAGACAGACAGACAGAGAGATAAAAGTGCATTATTTTAGAGACAGAGTATATGTAAATATAAGTATAAATATTCTATGTTGCCGTATACATTCAGGTAGTACGCGATCAAGGCCTACCACATTTCTCTATCTCTTGTAAGTCTTAGCACATGAAATACAGTCAGACGTACATTAGCATTTGCCTTGCCCGTTTGGGTAAATTTCTGAGCATAACTACTCCGTTCATTGTTTCATTGTCGTTGACGAAACCGCACTGTTCTTGTCTAGTCTTTAGATTCTATTCGGATGTTGAGTTTTGTTGTGTGACTCATTAAGCCGATTGTTCAGTGGAGTTCACATTCGTTTGCCCCTGGCTTTTTAGGCAATGTTATGAAAATCATTCTGCTTAGATCCTATCGTATACGCCAATGTAGATTTCATTTATCATTTCTGGAATTTCGTCTACTTCGAATTCATCTAAGGTTGTTAGACTTTTTATTACAATACATTTTCGTCCTTAATGAACGGGCCTTCCTTTTTCTTTAGACATTTAATTGTCTTGAGGCGTTTACATGGTTGTCTCCAAAAAAGGCGCTAGCGTAAGACACAGGTGCGTGTTTTCTGGCGTATAATATTTTTCAATCATGTCACCCAAGCAAGGCCAGAATTCCACTAGTGAGCAGGAGATTACAGAAAGTGGGAGGGAGGTAAAAATCTGAGTATAAAGAGGATGGAAGAATGGACATAAAATTGGCGAGATTCAAGAAGACAGAAGATGGTGATTAACCTTGCGTTTGAAGATTGTACATATCCGGGAAAGCAAGTAAACGGAATTACTAGTGGCGGAAATTGCGAAAAAAGAAACTGTTGGTTCAGATCATTCTTTGGATTATATCCCTAACCTCTAGGTGAATAGCATCAGTACCAGACTGGTTACGGCAGCAGTATTTAATACACGGTCAAATGGTAGATTTGTAATTGTGAAAGGTGGATTTTGACGGGAAGCAATTTTATGGTACCACACAGTGACTCAACTTTCCTTGTAGCAACTGATTCGATATAGTCACTCCACTTCAAGTCTGTTGAAAATATAGAGCCAAGAAGGGGCAGTGTATTTCTCCCAAGGAGTCTAGCGTCAGCTATGAAGATAGCAGTTTCTCCGTGTTGGTTAAATGAGTGCAGTTTTGTTTGGGGTGTGCTAAAATTTTCAAGCAATTTTCACCCCCATTTAACCACTAATTTAGAGGTCTTTTCAAAAGCAGTAGGCAGATTTACATTGTCATCTCGGACGGTTTTGCTATTGAGGTAAAAGTAAATGGTAGTACCATCTGCATAAATACCTGATTTATAATGTTTAGCCTGATGGTATTTGGAAAACCATTGATGTAGAACGTAGCGTCCAGTATAGAGACCCTGCGTTCGTGTGAATGTATCTGTAAGTAAGCCCCTTTAAAATGAATTCAATTTCAAGATTTAATAGGAATGGTTGGATTAAATCAATTTAATTAATAAGTTTAGCCTTGAGTATACGTAAAAGACCAACGTTCCGAACCCTGTCAAATGGTTTCAAGATATCTAGAACCACGGCCCGAGTTTTGCTGTCATGAGCATGTGTCTTATATAGATATTCAGGGATCGTAATTAACACATCAGCTGTAGATCTGGCGAAACGGAAGCCATATTGTTTGTCTGAGAGTAGGTTGTAGGAAGTAAGATGCTTATCCACGTTAACATTGATTAAAGTCAGGAATACTTTGCCAAACAGAAAAGAGACTAATAGGGGGCCAGTTTAAGGGTTCAGCATGATCCCCAGAGTTCTTAAAACCAGGAACTACAGAAGAGGAATTCAAACAAATAAGTAAGCAAAGCACCGAAGCAATTGCTGTATAAGTTGAAGATAACTGGAGCCAGTTTGACAGCACATTTATTTAAAACGACGGCTGGGATCCCGTTAATGTTTTTGTCTTTCTCTGGGTCATTTTTAAAAATGATGCCTGAAACTAGTAAAGGGATTATTCGCATATCATTCAATAGAGCCGCCGTTATATGAGAGAAATAAGGTATGCATACTCCACAGGTGTGGAGTTGGTAGAGAATGTTCGAGCAAAGCATTCAACCTTATCTACTGCGGATAACAAGACATTAAATAGATTGAATAGAGGAGGGTTTTGAAATTTGCTGTTGTTTATTACATTCTTGCAGAGCCGCCAATAATTTCTAGAACTGAACTAGCAAGATGCTATGCGGTGTTTTATTCTATCATCAAACAGTAGCTTTGCTTCCTTAAGAACATGCTTGCACTCATTACGAGCAGAGAAAATGACATCTGTTCTAGTCAGACATGTCTCTCTGGTACAGCCGGAATAAATGATTCCTGTGTGCTATAGCGGCGAAGGGTGTATGGGAGAACGAAAGAGTTGAATGTGAGTTAACTTTAAATTTCCGTGATGTAATGAACGCTTGTGTATATCGACTCGGAACGAGAAATTGGAGAGCCGAGTTCGAATTCCACCTGAATTCACTAAATTCACTTACGCGCAAATACCCTCGGGAGTGGAAGTAGTACATCGCTTCTCCCTCCAACTATGGGATAAATAGCAGAACATATTGGTCTCTATAGCAATGGCTGAGAACCGGTCTACAGCAGAAAATAATGAAAACCTACTTAGAATGTCTTCTGCCTAGTTAGTCATTTCTCTTTCGAGACATGATCGCCCAAGCATGTATTACGTATGGCACTTAACTGAATGAATGATTCTTTGACAGCTTTCACTTATCAGTAGAACACAGAAACACATTTTTGAACATGATGATTAAAGACGTCTTCTATGTGCCCTGTCCCTTCAGGACGTAGGCGATCATGGCTTTCCACGTTTCCCTATCCCTGGTGGCTCTGAGCACGCCTTCTCCTGTTACACCGTGCAATCCTCGTTCTGTCATCCACCTGATTAGGTCCTTCAAATATGTTATCCGTTGCTTTCCCCTGTCTCTTTTTCTCTCTATCTGGCCTGTTAGTAACAGGTTCTCCAGGCCCTCCTTCCTCATTGCGTGTCCCAGGAACATCAGCTGTCTCTTCCTGATGCTCAGTATTAATTTCCTTTTCGTTTCCATCATTTCTAAGACCTCATCATTGCTCACATGCTCGATCCATGATAGCCGCAGCATCCTTCTGTAGAACCACATTTCAGTTGCTTCAAGTTTTTCCTTCATGATATTGTCCAGCATCCACTGCCATATTGAAGAACTGACATCACATAGCAATCTAGTATTCTTTTCTTTGTTTCTAGTGAAATTGTCCTGTTTCTTAATATCTTACTCAACTTCTGGAATGCTTCCTTCGCCATGCCAATTCTCCTTCGTATGTCTGTGTCGCACTTTCCGTCTTCTGTTATAACGCTTCCCAGGTATTTAAATTTTTGTACCTGCTTGGTTCTGGTATCCCCGACCTCTATTTGGCATTTTGGGCTGCCCTTTTTACTTATGACCATGCATTCAGTTTTCGTACGGTTTATTTCTAGTCCTTTCCTGTTACTTTCTTCTGCTACATTCTGTAAGAGGTCTTGTAGTTTCCTTTAAAGACTACACAATTAAAAAGAATAACACGAAGGAAGTGTTGCTGAAGCAAATGAATGGTTGATCTGGAAAGCAGAACTGTACCTGTTGCCATTACTTTTGTAGGGTTAATCACTTCTTCGCTTCAGCAATCATAAAATTAGAAAAGAAAAAGAATACATCTGACTTTGGGTAAATAAATGTTTAATTTATATACATATGTACAAAACATAAGGAAAAAAGAGATGGCGAAAGAGTGTCGGTTGTTGTCAGCTGATGTTTCGTGTCAAGGGCGGCGTTGATGGTAAGGGCAAGCGCGTCTCTCGACCTCGAAGCTATGTCTCTGCATGACTGTTTCTTTCTCTTCGCCATCTAATGTTTGACTCGTGTGGTTGCTTTTATGACAAGACTAAAGTTCGCATAGAGTTGTTACTTTTCTCGGTTTCTCTTCTTTCACTGATTATCTCTTCAGTCAGTAGGCAATTACTTTTACTTTTTTAACATCGGCTCGATAAATGAGCAATGAAAAATAATTGTAAGAAACGCGAGAGAACTCACGGAACAAGTCACAATCAGAACAGGATTGATTTGATAACGCATTTCGCCATTTAAGGCTTTATCAGATCCGAGAACACACACACACACACACACATATATATATATATATATATTAAAAGTCTTCCTCCTTCTACCGAGTGCCCGTAGCTCTGACGTAGAATCGCCGACTGACGACAAGTCTGTCGTGTTTCAGTCCTGGGTAAAAAGCAATCAGCTGTCTAACCGTACTGATGAGTTGTGCTACAGTGAAACATATCTGTCTGCTGATGGCTATATATATATATATATATATATTAATCACCAACCCATGGGGTTGTGTAACAATTTTATCCATACGTCATACTTTGGTTCTAATACCATCTATGCCACGATGGGTTTAAAATAACTAGACAATTATATGACACCACCTGATCTTATTAAATCTTGTGACTTAATTTTTTTTACATGTTGTTACTGATATTATGGAGAGATTATTGATCTGAATGCTTAACGGTTTTCACATTTTTAAACTTATTTATTTGATAAAATATTTCTTATATTTGTGTCACTGTATTATGTCAATATGCCACAGCCAACATTCGCTATCAAATATGCTGGAATTTGACTAACAAAATTTTGTCGACGCAGGTATTACTGTTGTTAACTGGATGAACGTTAACACTTCTACGCAAATGGTTTCTCATCTCTTTAATGTTAACATTTTTCAATCTTCTCATGAGATTATTTCACTACGTTGCTATATACGTTCAATAAAAATAAGTATGTACAAAATTTGTTTTGATTAATATACCGTAAATACGAGTAATGTTTCCATTTTTATTTTCGGCATCATCAGAATATTAAAAACATGTTTGATGAAAATGTTGTGAAAAGTCAAACTGAACTTCTTTTCTTTAACAATTGAATATGAATGACACACTTTTTTCAGAAGCATTTCAATCAGCTTTGAAAGTTTTCAAAAAATGTTACGCTGTCCTGTAAATGTTGACTTATTTTTTACCTGGCATGCCCTTTCTCCAAGGATAAAACCTTGCAAGACTTTTTCTATTTCCGTGACAAAGGTTTTAAAAAAGTAGTATTTTTTAGAGACAAGTTCAGACATTTTACGGCCACAGGGGTGAATCAGCCTCTCCCCCAAATTATTCCACTGATAATAAAGATGTTCCATTCAAACACCTTCTTCCTGAGAACCACCGATGTGCAAAATAGACACCAACCTGGTTACTTCAGAGTCAATTATTATCTGTCCTCGATATCATCATAATCTTCAATTTTTACTTCCGGCTATTAGGTTCACATGGAGGTCAGCACCCAGCATCTACATTCTCTTTCATGGCTAAACACAATTTCGACGCTCCACACACACACACACACACACACACACACACACACACACACAGAGACACAGACACACACACACACACACACACACACACACACACACACATATATATATATATCATAAGGATACGATTTTATTTATGAAAAATATATCACAACTATTATTTTCTGAAAATTGAAACCACAACACATACAATATATATATATATATATATATATATATATATATATATATGTGTTACGGAAATTAACGGATTTTTTAACGAAACTTGGTTATAAGCAAACGACAATTTGTAATGAATAATTAAAAATAATGTTCAAAATAATTCATTACAAATATATATATATATATATATATAATTTTTTTAGATATTCTACAATTTCATGAGTAATACGTTTTTCACAGCTTAAAGAAAGCTGCTCGTCAGACCCACAAGGTACAGCAACTAATAATAGTTAAAATAATCCCGAAAAATATTCCGAAAAATAGTTACACACAGACGCTCACATGCCCATGTTTAGAATAGATATTTGTAACTGTAATCTACAAAAACAATAACTCGCCCATTCAAAAAAACCCAAAGAGAGAAAGACAAAGAAAAATATAAACAATTAATACGAACAGAAAAACAAAGGAAAAGGGAACGAACAATAGCTCGGCACAAAACCTAGCTAAGAACACTCGCAGGTGCTTATAGTACAACTGAGTAAACTTTCTAGAAATCGGTTCAGACGTTTCGGAGTCTATAGGTAACGGACACACACACATACAGACACACACACAGACAAAGTTCCATTTATAAATAAGTTTATATATATATATATATATATATATATATATATATATATATATATATTGATTGATTGATTGATTGATTGCGTGCGTTCCAGATCAGTAATTTATGTTGGATCATGGTTCAGTAATTTTCTGTTTCCTTCGGAGTAATATTTGGAGAAAGGCATGCATGCTTCCAATACCACTGCGAAATCTGCCGACACATTCTTGCAACAATGGCAGTTTGTAATAAGTATGTGTGTTTTTGAAACTGCATTTACACTTATGATTATCGCAAATAACACAGATAGGAGGATAGGTTTATGAATATATTGAAATCTAAATTTTTTATTATGCATTCATATGTGCAATTCTGCTTGTAACAGCTAAAAGCTTTTACAGGTATGTAATAAATAATATAGGTTCACGAATTCATTCTCCTTTGCATCGGGATGTCAGTGTTACTGTCAATGATCCCAATCACTTTTGCCGAAATTTAATTTTTAATAAACATGCATGTTTTCGTATTTTTCTCTTTTATAAATTTTATAACCAACACCTGCGCGGGTACGAAAACACATGCATAAGGACACTCCTCTGCTGATTGTATAGACACGTTTTGGTTACAAAAAACGAGTTTCATATTTAAAATTCAAAATCTAATTAAATTATATCAAAAGAATATTTTAGAATGAAAATGAACTCACGAAAACGGAAAGAGAAAATTTGCAACAAAAACGGACACGGAATTTTCGAAAAAGAAAACCAGATATTAAAGAATTAATTAACAAGAATATTTAATTTTTTTTAGGGTCAGTTTAATTATTAACTAGAAATACGTAAAGTTAAATTTTCTAAGGCCCATTATGTAGCTGAGATATTTTTTATGTTTTTTTACGAAAATAATGTGTGTTAAAGGCAAATGGAACGATTTCGATTGCAGATGTTCAAAGCGATTTGGCAAACTTTTAGGAAGTTTAGCGAAAAATCGGAGAGCTGTGTTCGAATTCCAGCCGAATTTATTGCATTCGCTTACGCGCAAATAACTTTGGGAAAGCCATGAGTTAAAAGGCAGGACAGATTTGCTTCGATAACCTTGGCTGGCAATCAGACTACTGCATAATGTAATGTCAATCTACTGCGAAAAATTCTTCTACCCACTCAGTCATGTTCTTTTCGAGACATGATCGCCCAAGCATGTAATCACGTTTGAGAGTTTGGCGTAATGCAACCTTACTATTATACTTTTAATACCACATTTGTCACTGTAATGCGTCATATTACCATTCAACGGTAAAATGTTTTAAACCGCTGCCGTATACAGACACACACATGCATATTATCTTTATATATTAGACTAACATCGGTCAGCAAGAGGTGCGAATTTTAAGAAAACAATCAAGAAAAAATATGTATGACATTTAGGAAAATATATATAACTGTAGCCCCTTGACAATTTTCCTTTGACATTTTTTTTTGTAAGCGTTTCACTCCGAGCAAGGCATGTCACTGCCACTACTGCGCAGGGGGCTACATAGAGTGGAGAAAGGATGATTAAATATAGGAAATGTCAGAGGGTGGGTGATAGGCGGGTAGGGATACCGAGAATGGTTAAATATAGGAAATGTCAGAGGGTGGGTGATAGGCGGGTAAGGATACCGAGAATGAGGGTTGGGTAAATGAGAGTGTTCTGAGAATAATTGGGAGTTAGTGTGATAGGAGGTGTCTATTGACCCTACATTTAAACACCTGGAGATTGTAGCTGTCGGGAAAGCAGGCTTGTGGAAGGGAGTTCCACAGGCGGGAAGCGCGATAAAAGAAGCTGTTGGAGTAGAATTTACGGTTACATCTTATTTGTTTAACTGTAAAAGGGTGGGACCTAGTTGCTAATCTAGTATCTCGTGTAAATTCATGCTTAGGCGGCACCAGTGATCTAAGCTCATCGGAGCAGAAGCCATGAAAGTACTTGTAGAAGAGGCACGGGGAAGCCACATCACGCCGGTGAGAGAGTGGTTGCAGCCAGTCTGCCAAGTCAGTATCAACCACGTTACAGATTCTCCTTTGTATTTTGTCAAGAAGCCCAAGGAGAGCAGCAGGAGAACCCGACCAGATATGGCAGCAATATTCAATACACGGGCGGATGGTAGATTTGTATATGTGCAGAATAGATTCGCAAAAGAATCGAATATTTAACTATTTTGCAGATGTTACTTAAAAAGCCCAACTGAGTCTGGCACGCCTTTATTTTACCGTACCGTTATTTAAATAGTTGGCAAATATTGACGCAGGCTTATCTCCTTTTATTTGCACTGGCGTTTAAGAATTAATTAAAATATTAGCATATAGGCTATGACGATTCTTTACAAGAGATGGGATAACTAATATTTATTTTGACACAATTTCGAATTTTTAAAGATATTTCTTGTTAATATTTCAGAAATCTTCTATAGTTGATGTAGAAAATGCTGAATTGGTGTAGAGTTTTAATTTAGACTTCTAGTTTACTGTTCGGCTGCCTTACCGCCTTGAGATTAAATTGTCCATTCTACTCCGAAAAGAAATTTTTTACGAAAAGTTATTTTTTTACGATTGATGTTATTTAATTTCCTCATCATTGGAACATAAATTATCAAATGACTCCAAGAATTTTTGGATTTCATGATTGAAAATAATTTACCGTGGATTTCGAGCGCTGAAACTATAAGTATGTATTATACGTCTATGGTGTGTTACTTTTTATAGGCTTGATATAATTAGTAGGTTTGTTCTCATATGAGAGTATTTCTTTATACAGCATTGATTGATGTAATATTTTAGGTTTTCATTATTTATCATCGGTTTATTATACAGTTTCTGTGAGAAAAGTTGTTTTGTGTCATTCTTAAGTACTTTCCAGAAAGTTTGCATTTTCTTCTTTTGATTCGAAGTATGCGATTTAATTTTGGTGGTTGATGATATATTAGATTTAATTGAAATATATTGGATAAATGGCAAAGTAACCGGTATTATAGCAGAGTGTTTGTCTGTCTGTCTGTCTCTCTTTTATAAATATATATATATATATATATATATATATATATATATATATATATATATATATATGATTACATGGTATATCACACACTAAAAGTCTGCCGTCTTCTACTGAGAGCTCGGAGTTAGAATCGCCGACTGATGTCGATTTGGTCGGGCTTTAATCCTGGCTAAAAGCAATCAGATTTCTGAGCTGTGATACAGCGAAACACATCTTTCTGTGGATGACTATATATATATGTATATATATATATTTTAAATACAAAAGGGGTGAGGAAATATTTAAAATCCCCAAAACCAGGTCCTATTAATATTACATTAATTAATATTAACATTGATCAAGGGGGAGGGCTCGATGTACATAGTATTATCTAATTTTGACATAATATATATAGTATGTCAAAAAATTCCGAATTTAAATTCGTTAATTGGTCATTTCAGCGAGAAAATACTTGGTTCATCAGCAACGATTGTAAACAAAAAGTTTTTGTTTTCGATTGTTGCTGATGAAGCCAGAATTTTCTCGCTGAAATGGCCATTTAACGAATGTAAATTTCGGAATCTTTTTACATACTCTCTCTCTCTCTCTCTCTCTCTATATATATATATATATATATATATTGTCTGCTTTTCTCTCTCACATATATATATATATATATATGAATACATACATTCACACATACATATATATCTATCTATGATATATATGTGTGTGTGCGAGAGAGATCAAATGTGTAAACATTTGTAGCTTCGTTGATTTGTTCGGGGTAAAATGATTAATATATATATGTGTGTGTGTGTGTGTGTGTGTGTGTGTGTGTGTTTGTGTGTGTGTTTGTATCTCGTTTTTTTGTGTTACCAGGTACCATAAAATGTACATTTGTCAAGAATTTTATTCAGTGTTTCTTGTTTGCCTAAAATAGTTTTTTCAGCACTTATTTTAGAAATTATACGGACTATTGTTACTTCCGTGCGTGTTTGCAAGGATACCACACAAACGAACAAACACATACACACATATATGCATGTGTTTTGGGTTATAGAAATGTATTTTTGGAAAGTTTGCATTATATATATATATATATATATATATATATATATATATATATTCCATTGATAAACAAGTTATTACGCAATAGCGTAATAACTCGTTTAAAAATGGAAAATATTGAAAAGTTCTACAATATAATTGTATTGAACACTTTTTAAGACAAATGTGCACTGGTTTAATTTTACTATGACCAAAAACTAAGTAATTAAACAATCAATCAATCTATCAATATATATATATATATATATATATATATATATATATATATATATATAGAGAGAGAGAGAGAGAGAGAGAGAGAGAGAAAAATTTTCAAAATTAAAAGGTGTCGGATGTACATTTCGACATAGGATCTCTCATAGAGATTCTACGTCACATCAGCGACATTGTTATTTTTTCTAAATGGCGAAGGCCCTCGGGTAGAGTGTGGAGGGGGTTTTGGTTAACAACGGTCACATAGAACAGGACAGACCTGGTTGTCGATGGGTTACGGGGTGTTGAAACTATATATATATATATATATATATATGATGAGCGTTTGCATGTGTGCGTCTTACTCCCAAAATATAGCTGAAGCGAGTGTAATAACTTTTGCTCTTTTGCGCTTAAAGCGTTCTCAAATACGGAACAATTGACATTATAAATGTTTTCTAACGAGCCAAGTCATTTGATTTCGTGTCTAGTAAGAATTCATTGTTTTTAATCCTAAAAGTAAAAACAAATATAAAAAAGTATACTAATTAAACTACAGGTGACTGGAAAGAAGAGATTGATTCATACATATTCCCAAGGATATTTACGCGTAAGTGAATCTAGCAAACGAAACTGGAATTTGAACTCGCCTTCCCGACTTCCAGTTCCGAGCAGTTACGCATCCAGATATTGACTTGTTTCGACTTTTTCTCGTACGTAATACTGCCCTGAGCTAAATGTAGTAGAGATTAAACATTCACATACACGCGCTAATCGATAACTCCGAAAATATAATGATGTGAAGATGCCCTCCAAATGAAAATCTGATTGATCTTGTAATTATATTGAATAATAAATCGAACGTTTGGATATTGATGAAAAAGCATTCTTACTTAATCCTGATTAATAAATGAATAATATTAAAATAAACGAACGTGTGCATAATTGAGTCATTAAAAGAGGCTGTATATCGAATAAATATACAAGAAAAACATTCCCATATAGTCATCCGCGGGCAGATCTTTTTCGCTCTATCACAACTCATCAGTACGTTAAGACATCCAAATGCTTTTTACACTGGAATGAAACCCGACTAAACTGTCGTCAGTCGGCGATTCAACCTCTGATCTATGGGCGATCGGCAGAAGGAGGCAGACTTTTAGCGTGTCATATATATGATATATATAATATATATATTTGTGTGTGTAAAGTTCAGCTCCAGAATTTTTCTTTGATATGTACGTATGCGAAGTGATCTTAAACATCATATTTATTATGCCTCGTCTCTTTCTTATTCACAATTCACACTGCCTGTTTAAGGCCAAAAACACTTCACCCCATGTGTAGTTTCTCTGCTTTACGTAGCAAATAGTTTTACAGGATGAATTTATTAACCTCATGCACGACCGGTTTGGAATTCAGATGTTCCCTTCTCCTCTCATTTAAAAATAGGTACAGCTACTTTCATATATTATTCAAAAACGTTTGGTACAAAGTATAATTAAATTTCTAGTTAAGCTTGACTTATTAAGGAAAGATATTATAATAATCCAGCCTTTATACTGGGAGAAAACCGCCTGCATATAGATAGCAAATTAGTTCAGTAAATACGCAAAAATAAAAAAGAATGTAAGACAATTATGTATCTTATCAACGGATTATTCAATCTGTATGACCTATTAATTCTGATAGAACTAGAAGTTCTACCAAGATTTATTGACGGACAAAATCTTAACACCAGATATGAAGATTGCACAGTGTCAATAGAAGTAACAGAAAGACATCTGCATAACTCCCGAGATAAATTAGTTAATGAAAGTGGAAGAAAGGACAAAACTTCAGTTGGAAGTTGGAAGAATATATGATTGACAGCAGGGAAATAACCCCAAGATGTAAACTACGAATTAGAAATTTCAATGGCAAGCAAGAAAGCAAGTTTAAATATCACGGAAGGTGTATTTAAAATTGCTCAAGCTGCCTTTCAAAAAGTAAGCCGAGTATTAAGAAACAGGAAAATATCATTAAAAACGAAATGAAACTTGCTAAACTTTTATATTGTATTGTAGAATGAGACGGCTGAATATTTATTAAATTGTCCTTGTGTAATAACCAAACTCCTCACAACTTAGGGTTGAGGAATCATCATTATTATAAGAGTTCTCAGAATTATTAGAATTATGTAAAGGTTGAAATATGGAAGAGTAAAACTATTTCTTTTGTAAAATAAGAAGAATTTTATAAACAGAACAAAATAGCATCAATTTGTAGAATTAAATATTCAAAGAGAAAATGTACGGAGTTAATAACTTTGTAAAAATTAAATGTTCCAGGAGTAATATCAGTAAACCTATCCAGAGCTTTTAGTCGTAAGTAGCAGTATGTGTGTAAGTAGAAAGATTAACAAATTACTAATAAAGTCTGTGTTCCTTTTCTTTTTTATTGCCGGCGAAAAAGTGAAAAGGAAGGTGAAGCAGTAAAGGAAATAGTACTTATCGGAGTTAATATTTAGGAGTCAGTTGTAATGTCTTGTTGTTGTTGTTGTTGTCGGCGTCGTCTTCTTTGTTGACTGCGAGAATATTGAAGATAGAGAAGAAGAGGTACAAAAAATCACGAGTGAAGAAGGTGAACGAGTGTGTGATGGCTCAGACTTTAAATTTCCTTTGTCAGATGTTGATGGTGTATGATATTCCTACTTCCATCTTACTGAATGATTTGACGTTCTTTGCGTTTTAGAGCCAAATATTTTTCACACTGTATTGCTAACTTTTCTCACAGATTTTCAAGTCGCTTCCTTCCATTGGTTAGAAAATTAATTTAACATCTGATCGCGAATTCCGGCTTCGTTTTTTTTCTTTCATGACTGGGTCTATCATTTTCCTATTTTTCAAATTTAGGATTTCATACATAATTGAGAATTTTTGTAAAAAGCGAAGAAGAGAAAAAAAGTTGCTTTTAATTCAGTGTTCTCTCTTATATGAGTCTTTTTATACAGCAGTGAATAATAGACAATGTTACAAAAGAAAAAGAAGAGCTTGACACAACAGAAATGTGGATCTACAGTAAGATGCCGAGAATCTCTCGTCTTTCTTTCTTCTTGTTTTTCTATCCTTTTTCCTCTTTCTTACTGAAACCAAGTAGCGTCTCTGATAAGCCTTTTTTCGTTTTTCCAAGAATAATATATATATATATATATATATATAATAATACATATATATATATATATATATATATATATATATATATATATATATATATATATATAACAGTAATGTAGCAGAAGACAGTAAACAAACAATAAAGAGTTCTCAATACGAATGTAGAACAATATTATTCTCACTAAATAAGGAATCTGCCCTAAGTCAACCGAGTTTCAACCATTACCACGTGCCTGGTGATACCTCACGTTTGAAACCCTGGTGTCTTGGTGTAGATTCCTTATTTTATGGCCGGAAAAAAAGTGAAAAAGATGGTGAAGCAATAAAGGAAATTGTATTTATCGGAGTTAATATTTAGGAGTCAATTGAAGTATCTTCTTGTTATCGTCGCCGTCTTCATTTTTTTGACAGCGAGAATGTTGAGGACAGAGAAGAAGAGGTAGAAAATAGCACGAGTGAAGAAGGAGAACGAATGTATGACGGGACTTTATATGTCCGGGTCAGACATGTATATATATCCTTAATTCTTATATGATATTATGTAACACTAACTGGAGAGAAAAAAAAACAATACGATCATATCTTCACAATAAAAGGGAAAACACTTGAAGTAATATAACGATGGGTTTGCTCGAGGTATATCCATCCTGTATACGCATACACACACTAACATTATATATATATATATACTATAAAGAACATGTCAAACATTAAAGAAACCTTCAAACGAGAAAGAATATCCAGAGTAACTATTTTAACAGTCAAAGCCAAATTGATTCGATTTATGCGCATTTATAGAATATTTCATCTAGTAAAAACCGGAAGTGATACAACAGTTTAAAAGGACTAATTACATACCGCCCGTGGAATTCCCTTCCACAAGTCTGCTTTCCCGGCAGCTACAATCTCCAGGTGTTTAAATGTTGGGTCAATAGACACCTCCTATCACACTAACTCCCAATTATTCTCAGAACACTCTCATCTACCCAACCCTCATTCTCGGTATCCTTACACGCCTATCACCCACCCTCTGATATTTCCTATACTTAACCATCCTTCCTCCACTCTAAGTAGCCCCCTGCGCAGTAGTGGCAGTGAAATGCCTTGCTCGGGGTGAAACGCTTATAAAAAAAAAAAAATCTATATGTGAGCTTATCGCACGTGACTCAGACAGATAATATTTTTGTGGTGATGCCTAGACGACATGATCAAATGCAATGCTAATAGTCCATAAATTCTGTTCCCTATATTGAACACCGATTCCCCATAAATATAGTATATTTTAAAAGCTTATACATATGCGCATGGGCAATGATCTAATGATGGCCTCAGATCAAAAGTGCTATTAAATATGTCATCAAGTCTGTGCTGGTTAGTCAGTTAAGTGTCATATGCGATCGCTTTGTGCGATCAGGTCTTGAAAGAGATATGACTAACTTAGCAGAAGAATATCCCGCAGTAGGTTGATGTTGCTTTCTGCGGTAGACTGGTTGCCAGCCAAGGCTATAGAACCCAATTTATCCTATTAGTTAACCCATAACTGGACAGAAGAGACCGAGTAATACCTTTCCCAATGGTATTTGTGCGTAGGTGAATGCAAGGAATTTAACTGGAATTCGAACTCGGCTACCCGATTTGGGGTTCCGAGTCGATATCCACTGCACCACATCCCCTTTGCTGGTACGTTTTCTTTTTCTGTGATTCTTTATGCGTTTCGTTTTCTTTTCTTTTCTTTTCTTTTCTTTTCTCTCAAAAAGCACTTGTGAAATTAAGGATTCCACTGGAGACGAAACTTTTCATCAGATGTAAATCGAAATAAAGCGTACTGAATAATAATAATAATAATAATAATAATAATAATAATAATAATAAATTCCTCCATGGTATTTTCTATTGGACAATAAAGAAAATGAATACCGGCTTAATGGTTCTAAATTTACATGTTTTCCATATTTTTAATGAGTGGCTGTTGTAAGACTTCGGTTTCAACCCAAAAGTATCATATATATTTGTCTAGTTTTAGAAGAACGCTTCTCAGGTGAATTGGAAATGAAAATTCCTATAAATGTTTCTAGAAAAAACTTATTTCTTTACAGCTCGGAAATCAATTCAATGTTGAAATCATACGAAGTACTTGAAATGAATTTATTTTCTGCTCACACAATTTTACTATAAATTATTTACTTTTAAATATTGTAAAATCGTATTATTGTTGGTTTTATATTTACTGTTGCCTCGTTTGATTGCAAGTTCACTTACCTGGGCAGTATCATCAGAACCGAGGGTGGCACGAAAGAGGATATTCAAAGCCAACTGGGCCAAGCCAGGAGTGTGTTTAAGGAAATTAATCACATCTGGAGATCAAGACAATACAGCACCAACACCAAGCTCAAGCTATACAAGATCTGTGTTGCATCTATTCTCCTCGACGGATCTGAGTCCTGGAGAACGACTAAGGTGGATCTCGCCAAACTTCGATCCTTTCACACCATATGCCTCCGACGAATGCTGAGAATATTTTGGCCAGAGAAGATCTCCAATGAAGACCTGTTGAAGAGATGCAAGCAAGAGAACATGGGCACCGTCATTACAAGAAGGCGGTGAAGATGGATTGGGCATGTGCTCCGGAAAGATCCACAGTCAATCACAAGAACAGCACTGCACTGGACCCCAAATGGCAAAAGAAAGAGGGGAAGACCAAGAACGACATGGAGAAGTACGGTGGAGAATTAGATGAGAGCCATGCAGTACTCTTGGGGTTCATTGACTAGTCTGGCCCAAGATAGGCAGAGGTGGAGAAGCTTTGTTGCTGCCCTACACACCATTGGGTGTAACAGATGATGATGATGACGTTTGATTGCAGTAAATTCATACTGTATTTTATGTTAGGAAAAAACAAAATCACGTTAAAATATTATAAATAGAATAGATACACGTTATTTTTCAAACGACTCTTCCATTCCTTATATATATATGTTTCTGTGTATGGATGGTGTGTGTTTGTTAGAGTGTGTGTCCAATAAAATATTTTAGATTTTGTTTATAGAATATATCAAAAGCTTATTTTTATGGCTAATTTAAATCTTCATTTTTGGGTTTTCTTTTTAATGTGTCAACGCACATACAAATATATATGTATGCATAAATATTATCTAATACGTACATACGCCTAACGCAATAAATATACATCCGTATATAAGTGTATACGCCTACCGCAAACACATACATATATAATTAAAGTGATAATTTCAAAAGTTTTATACATTCTGAATCCGTTAAAATTTTCTGGTGGGGAGATATACACGAACACACATATACGCACACATACCGACATACATACATACATACATACATACATACGAACATTTTATATATATATATTAAAACATATACTGTTATATATAAGGGACAATGAATGTCTATTATGTTTAATCATAAACTGTTTTAAACATCGTATTTTGGCTTTAATTTCAGGTGAAAATAAAGACAAAAATTCACCAACATTTAAATAATTTTTTATTAATTTGGTTCTAAGCTTTCGGCTTACATGAGACATCTTCAGATAGGTTACAAGGACGTTAACATAAAAACCTCCACCATCAGCGACAATTTTATCTTTTGTTGACATAAGACTTTGCTAAGCACACAATGACAGTTACCAAAAATAGCAATATTGGAGAATTTTTGTCTTTATTTTCACTTGAAACTAAAGCAAAATACAATGTTTAGAACGCCACATGATTAAGCATAATAGACATTCATTTTCTCTTATGTTTAATAGTATATGTTTAGAAAATTGTCTGCTGCCTCGATACACTATATATATATATATATATATATATAAATATATATACACGTATAAATATGGGTGTGTGTGGATGTGTGTCAGATTCAATAGATTGCAAACATTATCTCCGCTTATTTTTAAATAAATTTCGTTCGTACTCACGGATAATCTTTTGTATTATAAGTGAAAGATGTAAGAAATGCGCTGTAACTTTTACAGTTGGTTTTATTGTCCATATTTTATTAATTTTTATTAATTTTCTATTAATTTTTTATTTTTTTGATTTAAATCTAGTATTATATTTACGGTTAAATTCTGTCAAAGTTTCCCAAAAGAAATATTTTTCTATAACCTTCATCACATTTATTTAAATCAAAAACCGCTATGATTTATTTTTCAACACGATGGAGATTTTTTCTTAGCTTACTTCCCTGTCAACCATTCCTTCCTCACTTTTTAATTTCTCCCTTTTTTATTCTTCCCTCTACCATTTCCTTCGACCAGACAAGGCTAAATCTCAACCTTCAAGTCTCGACTCAGTTTCGGAGTAGGGGTTTTCAAAAAATCTAAAAATAAAAATAGACATGGATTTCTGTCTGCTTTCTTATTAATCCCACCGCTTTAATTTTTTCCGTGATGAATATATTTTGAACTTCCGCCGGTAAAATATCATTGTTTATTTTGTAATTTGTCTGTTTGCAAGAAAAATTTGTTGCTGATGATACGCAAAATTTCTCTTGATAATTTTTCGTAGAAATGGGCATACAACGAATTTGAACATCGGAATTTGTTTTAATTTATAATTGGATCTTTAATTTGAATATAAAGTGCATTGAGCCCTCTACCTTGATCAGTTTTAAAATTAATGTAATTAATATTAATTAGGGTCGGGTTTTTGGGATTTATCTACCTGCTTTTCCTTTTGGATTATATATACTACCGGCCATAATTATTTGGCCACCCCAGTTTTTTAAAAGAAATGAAGTATTTCATACTATTTTTAGAATTTATTGCCAAGTGGATAATTCTAAATGAAAATATAATGGTTCTTTTGTTATTATTATTTTGCAAAATTTTTCAGGCAAGTAAGCAATGAGGAACTCGTCCAAATCACACAAAATGTTTTTCATTTTTTCATTGCTGAAACTGCTATATAGGTAATTATCAAAAATTTATAAATTCATTTGATGCACATGTTATTGATCAGTATTAACAAAATAATTATTCTATTTTCATTTACAATTATTAACTTAGCAATAAATACTAAAAAATAGTATGAAATACGTTTTTTTTAAACTGGGGTGGCCTAATAATTATGCCCGGTAATGCACCCCCCACACACAGGTATATATATATATATATATATATATATATATATATATATATATTAGAACTGTATTTTAGCAGGAAAAAATCTTGCAAAGATTTTTTTCACTATATATATATATATATATATATATATTCAAAGTAATTATCATTTTCTGGCAGCTTTTTTGTATTATTTTTGACTTTACCATATTTTCTAATTGTTGTCCTTTCAGGTGAAACGTTTTTAAAATAAAGAAAATATGAATAATAAAATATACCGGAAAGGCTCACAGCAAAAAAGTTGGCATTCTTCACAAAATGTAATATCCGGAATTGTTACCACAAATACCCGACTTATTTAAAGTTATGACACAATATTTTTCTTTTTTAAACAAACACTTAAATTTTGCAAGGGCTTCACGGGAATAAATCAATTCCGATTATGAAAATTTGAATAAACCTGAAATAAATATGAAGCCATGAAACAAAGAGACAAACAAAATCTCTCATTCAGTTTATATTCATCTACTTTTTTATGCACGACCTCCTCTCCATCTTCCCACAACTTCGTATTTTCGAAATAACTTCTCTATATTTCTTTCAATCTCTATTGTCCTTTCTCCTCAGTTTAACGTTTGTTTTTTGTTATTCAATTTTGTTATCTTACTGTGTGTGAAATAATTAAGACAACAACAGCAAACCAGGAAGTCAAATAAGAACGATTCAGTCTTTGTAGAATCTGGATAATGTGTTTTCAAACAAAAAGTAAAAACAAAAGTAGAAAAAATATTCATTATACTTATAGACAAACACTTGTTCACATCAAGCATCTTCCATAAGACATTTGACAGAAACACAGTAAGAATAAGCTACAATTACACAGAGAACAAAACACAAATAATGCAAAAAGCACAATAGAAAAATAACCTATAAACCATCCTCTCAAATATATTCACCTATAGCTGCAGAAGAAAAAAATAATTCCACTTAAACACCAATTGCTTCCTAAAATAAACTAGTCATTATAAAAAATACATCATGAGAAATAACCGATTGACAGAAGCTAAAATTAAAGAAAAAAAGAACTGCAAACAGAATAGGTGAATCAACAGAACATGAAAGGGAAACAGAAATGGACATAAAAGTACTAACATCACACATAGCACAAATCATAATGAAGATATTGAGATAACCACTATACACTGTGAAGATAATTTTGAAAGAATAGGAAAGGCGTGATGTTCACAAGTTTGCAATAAAACGAGTCCAAAACACATTGAACCGATATTTTTACGGAAAACAAGAATAGTATACAAGAAGCCACGGAAGAAATTATGAGGCATATAAGTCAGACACAACATATTGAAATGAAAGAATGAAAAACCCCCAAAATTACGACCAACAAAGAATAATCTAAGAACTATTAAAGTCTGCAATGCAGCACATAAATTAATTCTGGATAAAGTAGATCCGCATATAAGTCTCAATGAAGCAATATGAGCAGCGAGTAAAAAGTTTAGCATCAAAGTATAAAAAAGGCAGTCTTACAGACATGAAGTCCGAACTTGGAAAAGAAAAATAAAGGAATAAATTGAACAACATAGAACTGAATTATCAGTAATCGATGAACTGGCAGGTGGAACTAGAAAAGGCAGAAGGGTCAAAGGAAAATACAAAATTAGGAATAAAAATGAAGTCTTATCAGCTAAAGGAAAATAAAGCAAACAATACAACTGAAGGCTCAAAGAATCAGACGCTATAAAAAAAAACTAGATTCTACAGACAGAAAAAGATCTTTCAAACGGATTGTAAGAAATTTTACAGAAAAACAACGAAACAAAAACTGAAGTGACAACTTTCACATATGAACAATAGAAGAGGTTATACAGTTCTAGGGAAAATATGGACTTTCCCTAAAGAACATAACAAAGAAACAGATTGGATAATGCAAGAGGTAGAACGGATGAAAAATAAACCAGAACAAAAATGGGTAGGAATCACGGAAGAGGATTTTGAATGTGCACTGTCAAAAGCAGACAATTGGAAAGCTCCAGAAATAGATGAAATTTTCTTAACATCTAGCTCTATTATTTAAATACAGTATACAAAAAACTACCGAAAGAACTTGAAGAAATGGTCAATGATTCTACTAAAATTCTGGCATCGGTAACCAAAGTAATTACATCCCTTCCAGCGGAGAAAAGTAGTACAAATGTCCCAAAAGACATCAAACCAATTTCATGTCTTCCCACTATTTACAAACAGTTGACAATTATTCCAACATAACAGATATAAATAAAAAGAACCATCTATTTTTGTTTCATGATGTTGAGCAGTGGACCTTGGCTCGTAACAAGAGAAACCGGAGAGCCGAGTTCGAATTACCATTGAATTCGCTGCATTCACTTACGTGCAACTACCCTTAGGAAATGTATTAATCCAGTGCTTCTCCCTCCACCTATGGGTTAAATAGCAATACAGATAGGGTTCTATAGCCTTGGTTTTCACCCAGTTTAACGCAAAAAGCAATGGCAACCTATTACGGAAAAATCTTTTGAGCAGTCATGCCTTTTTAGAGACATGAACGCCGAAGCCTGTATCATATATGGCATTTAACTGACTAGATTATAAATATATAATTTACTATTTAAACATAATACAGAAGTATAATAATATTTTGTTTTGTTGAATAGTTTTTTAGCCAATATATTTTAACAAAGCATTTATTTTTTAATTCTTTTTGCGTCCCTGTCTTTTGTCTAGAAACGTCAACATAGATTCATTATTTAAGCCAGCACAAAAATATACATACACACATTTCATTGTTTCTTTTTTTTGGTATGATGAGTTCTTGAAAGGAGAAATGTATTATCAAAACTATTTTAAATCAAATGTTTTTCATGGAACATAACATTTTAGTTTGTATATATATATATATAAATTAGTCATCCGCAGACAGATCTGTTTCGCTGTAAAAGTAAATGCATGAACAGCAGGTTAAAAAACCTACGATTTCCACAACTTTGTTACAATATATACATATATATATATATATATATATATATATAATCGACAGTCGACACAATGGTTTCCGGGCGTGATGAAAATCTGTTGTAATCACGGATGACACTATATTTTTCAAGGACAAAGAAATTTCATTATACACCCCAAAAATAGTTTCCTGCAAATGACCTAATCTGATAATAGAATAGAAACAGATTACAGCCTGTCACTCTAGTGTGTCTATAACTGACCGTATGATGAAAGAAAAGAAACTAATACAGTTGTTGTAATTAATTTGCACAGGGGTAAAAACAGTAGCTACTCTAGCATATACGCATCGTTCATTCAGCAATGAATTAGAACACTCTCAGCTATTGGGCGTGTATAATGATAATATGCACGCTAAAAGGTTTGCCTCCTTCTACCATAGCTCAGAGCTAGAATCGCCAACTGACGCCAATTTGGTCGGGTTTCAATCCTGGGTTAAAAGCAATCGGTTGTCTAACCGTACTGATGAGCTGTGATAGAGTGAAACAGATCTGTCCGAGGATGACTATATATATTCGGTCTATCTATCTGACGTGTGATATATTTTATAAACATTAAAGGTAACCTTTAACCTTAAATGACAAAAAGTGTTGACGAAGATTGTTTTGCGCCTTTTATCCAAATCGTATTAGCTTATTTTGAAAAAAAAAAACACTCGAAAAACTGTTATTTTTAATTTTGTTCAAATACATTCAAAATCCAACAACTATCAAGATTAGCACACACGTATATACAATGTCTGTCTGCCTCTCTTATTTTCTCTCTCTCTCTCTCTCTCTATATATATATATATATATATATTCATATAATTTATGGGTGTGTATATGTATATTTTCGTATTTTCATGGCGACCTTTTGTGCAACATCAGTTATCCGAGTGCGTATAATGATACAATGTTGATTCAGTAAATTTCCCTGCAAGCAGGAGTGTTTGATCTTGTTTTTTCTCTCTCTGTGGGTCTCCTCAAAACAAAACTTTAAACTTGAATTCAAATGGTATTTTTTAGTACAAAACCCAAATCAAATTCAAAGAATATTATATATCGCAAATAAATAAATAAATAAAAATACGATTCATATAAAGCGCTATTTTTTGCCACCCTCGATCGGTTAATCGAGTACGAAATAAGAAATGAAGTTCAATTTCGGCTCAGAGAGCAGACAACATATAAATAGCTTTTTTAAAAACTATTTTTCTTTTGAGTTTTGTTTAAGATGCTACATAAAGAAAAAATCAAACAAATGGTTGGTTGCCTTAGAGAGTTGATTAGCAAACATTTTTTAACCATTTACTCCTATAAGTATTTACAGTTTTTTTCCGTAATGTGAACCTATATCAGACTAAATAAATTTAATAACCATATGTTATCTTCTGCCTTGTAGCAAATAAAAATCAGAAACTCGACTCGTAAGCAAAATGATTATTTTCTGTTATAGTGTAACCAATAATATAATGATTTTTTGCCGATTTAAGTTTCGTTTGGGAAGAATCATGTTCTTATCTCATGAATGAGATAATCGTATTTCCTACTAATAAAAGAGATACGCTTTCAACTGAGGTAACAACCAATATTTTCAGTTATTTCGATGGAGCTAACTGGGCTTTTCACACCTGTAAGGATGTCCCGACATGAAGTTATAATGATCATTTTCTACTTTCATGGTATTGGTTATCAAAAGATACAACCTAAGATTTCAGCTGAATATTGTGGAGTGGGGGGCGTAGTAACAGTCAACCCTGCGTGAAAGAATTAGAAAGACGCCTAGAAAAGATACCTACAAGAAAATAGTAATGTATTAACAGGTAGAAACATTTATTTAGAAATAGTAACACACTTCTCTGTAATGCATTAAAAGACTTCTCTGTAATATTTAGTTTTCTATATGGCAGTGGGTGCAGGAAACCTCTATACAGATGAAGAGGAGACTTGATGCAATAGAGATATGTTTCTTCCGACAGATTTCGAGAATAAAATAGACTAAAAATCCGTGCAATGTGGAGATTTTAATGAAAATAAAAACAAGGACACATTTTAATTCATGGGAGTCATAATGGTAAAAGAGGGCCTAAGGAATTTACAACACATACGACATAATGAAAGCAAGAGAAACAAAACAAAAATAGATAATGGATTGGAGCTTGTGTAAATGGATGGGAGAACCGAAACAATGGTTGATAAAGAGCCGAAAGGTATATATTACCCAGTGTAACCTTCGTCCAAAAGGGTCTTCTTCTTCCTCTTTCAGGACGTAGGCGATCATGGCTTTCCACGTCTCCCTCTCCCTGGTGGCTCTTAGCACGCTCTCTCCTGTTACACCACGTAAACCTCGTTCCGTCATCTATCTGATCAGGCCTTTCAAATATGTTATCCGCTGCTTTCCCCTGTATCTTTTTCTCTCTATGTTGCCTGTTAGTATCAGGTTCTTCAAGCCCTCCTTCCTCATTGCATGTCCCAGGACCTTTAGTTGTTTTTTAGTTGTTTCTTCTTCTTGCTCAGTATTAATTTCCTTTTCGTTTCCATCCTTTCCAAAACCTCATCATTGCCCACATGCTCGATCCATGATATCCGCAGCATCCTGAAAATTCCGGCCTTAAATTAATATAAAAAAAATACTGAAACCCGTCCCCAAACTTCTCACAATGAGACCTGAATTGAGCTAACAAGTACGTTGACGGTCAACCACTGATTTTTGTTTTGTTAAGCTAGGGAACGCAATACAGCATCCATCTTCAGCAATTATATCAAAAGACGAAACCAAGTAACCGGCGCGCTTGCCGTTGCACTGTGTAACTGACTGTAGGACCAAGGATGTGTCAAGCTCCTCAGGATGTTTAGGGATATGTTCTTTTAGTCTAATATTTATAACATATCCCTCTATATGTTCCGGTCCTGTAATATATATAGTGCCACTAATAAAAACATATGAGTTTTATGAAGTATTAACCTTCAAGTGGCTCGTGACAAAATGTGGGCCTAATTAGATTATTAGTTTACAAATTACAGTTATTTAAGTGAAGCTACTGTTGCAAATTTTCAAAATAATGGAAAAATTCGAATTTTGTCTGTTGATAAAGCATTGCTTTGTGCTGAGAAAGAATACTGTTTAAGCAAAGCAATGGCTTCATAAGTGTCATTCAGACACTGCTCCGTCGGAAAAAATGGTTCAGAGGTGGTATACTGACGTTAAACGCATTCGTACAGGCACAAATGATGCTGAACGCTCAGGTTGCCCAAAATTGAGAGTTGTCCCAAAAAACACCAAAAATTCCACAAACTCGTTTTGGCCGATCGCAGCGATTGCAGTTGCGTGAGATAGCAGAGAAGTTGAACATATTTGAATTCTCATTTTCAGCTCCCTCTATAAATTTCCAATCAGACTGAGACCTGGAGATTGAGTTGGTCAATTTAGAACGTCTTTTCTCTTTGAACTTAAATTTAATTTTGTAAGCTTTGTACTATATTTAGGATCATTTTCTCGTTTAGAGACCCAACTTGGTTTCAAACTCAGCGAATGAGCTATCTGACGTAAAATGTCTACAATATTCCTTTAATATTCTTTATTCATCCTCACTTCTATTATTTAAATACATTAATGTTTTAGAAAAAGTAAACTCAACACTACTTTAGAATTTTCTGTTAAAACAGAGTAGACAGAAATAGGCAGAAATCACGTAAACGTAACATTGGTTTGTTTAACCTACCGTTCAGTCACAACGTTCAAACTAACATTAGTAAACTCTTCCTAAACATAATTCAGTAACATTTCTACCATTTCAGTCAGTCAGTTAAGTGGCATACGTGATACACGCTTGGGCGATCATGTCTCGAAAGAGACATGACTGACTGGGCAGAAGATTATCCCGCAGTAGGTTGCCATTGCTTTCTGCGGTAAACTGGTTGCCGACCAAGGCTGTTCTACCATTTACCTACACTAAAAAACTCTTCAACAAAACCAGTGTTATAGTTGTGTTAAGAACATAGAGAAATATATTTCAAAACATAAAACTATGATATCAAATAAATATTTGGCCCACATAAACAACATCCGTCACCCAACCAATAGCAACAATAACCCTTCAAAAATAATTGCAACTGCCGAAAAAAGTCTGCCCAATGGCCAATATATGGTCAAAAATATTGCTTATAGAGCTCGGATTCATTCGGATGATAACGATGTTAAATCTTAATTTGGAAGCATTTCTAACTGGTGGAAGATAAGATTTAACAACCACATTTTATTTTTAGGTAAGAGTAAATACAGCAAAAGTACTACTTAATATATTATACAAAATTAAAAACAACAAACCTTACAACGGAAAAGTGGTAGATGTAATCTGTGCTTTTAAAAACTTGTCATCTTAAACCATATCAATAATCCTAATTTGCTTAACAAAAAGTGATTCAATGACGACATGCTGTCAAAGAAAAAATACTTAAATTCTTAGACCAAGATTGATATAGATTTTTTATAAGTTTGTCCCTTTCTTTCCCCTTTTCTTTCCTTCTTTCTTTCTGTCTTTCTCTCTTTCTTTGCAATATTACTTTTAACAATTATGAAGTAAATCTGTTTAATTTTGCTCCCTGAATTGTTTAATTTTTAATTTTAATGTTAAATTTTACTTTTTAATTTTAATTATTATTTTTACTTATGTAATTTTTATTTTGTTATAGTAATTTCAAAATTTTAACTTTAATTCTTTATCTACATGTAATATTAAAATATTTAAATCTTAAAAAATTTACGTTTTATGAATGACGCCCTTTGCTTACTTATTGCTGCACTTTAATATTTTGTTTTTTATTTTATATTTTAATTTAAAATTTGAATTTAAAATTTAAATTTCTATTTACATGTAACTTTAGAATATTTAATTTTTTTAATTTTGTTATTAAAAAAGCAGTAACTTCACTTTATAAGATTTGATTCCCATGAACATCGATTGAACTTAAATTCAAATATGCATCTGATGATTGCATAATGCATGAATCTCCGAATCGTGGCATAAACGTAGACCAATAAGTATATATATGTATATATATATTAATTCACGACACTATATATATATATATATATATATATATAGTTATGTATCAATTTTACATTGCGACATGGAAATTTCTATGTTTCGAGATAGGTTTTCATCATCAGGCAATGTTGATGTGGCTGTGCAGATGATTTATATTTAAATGACAAAATCTTTTGGTTTGCTGTGAATGTATATGGGTGTTTTAAATAGACTAACAAGGATAAGCAAGGAAAAAATAGGGGATTGGTACTCAATAGGAATATCACATCAAATATAATAAAACTGAAGGGAATGAAGGGAAAATGATAAGATCAGATTAATGGGAGGTAAAACATTAAGGAAGGGAAACAAATAAGAGAAGAATAGGATTGAGGAAAAAAAGAGGAACAAATTTGGTTAGCATGTATTCTTCGGGGTCAAACCCCAAAGTGAATCTCCATTCTGATTAGCCACAAAAAACAAAAAAACAAAAACAGCCACATACATTCACAGCAAACAAAAAGATTTTGTCATTTAAATGTAAATCACCTGCACAATCACATCAACATTGTCTGATGATGAAAACCTATCTCGAAACATAGAAATTTGCATGTGGCAATGTAAAATTGATACATAACTATATAACTATATTAAGCTCGATAATACTCATTATATTGAGCACTGTTTATAATAATATAAATGCCAGAGTACTCAAAATAAAAATAAACCTTGAGTCCTCTTCACTTGGAATTATATATATATATATATATATATATATATATACATTGATTATCATATATGCGTGTTTTTACCTATGGTTTACTATATCAATCTCTCATTTGGAGCACAAAGTAATGTTTTTTAAACTAAACGTGATATATTTTATATTTATTATGTTATGAATGTTGGATTCTTTCAAGTGAAATCGAAATCTGATGCAATCTAAGTAGATATTATTTTTCACTGTCCTCTTCAGCATTCAAAAACTGTAGTAAAAGAGATGAATATGTAGCTGTTGAAAATAAGTAAACCCGTGCGAAAGAAGTCACGTAAAATCAATATCTGCTGTGGCTGACTTCATTTCTTTTACTACTGCTTGTATTTTCAATGACATTGACCTCACTAGATTACTACGAACAGCCAGTGGAATTTTTTCTCGATTCGACATTAAACATTGTTTCATTTCTCTCTTAGTTACTTATCCTTTAATACGCATCTGTTTTGTTAAATTTCCTCTTTTTTCATTTTCTGCGTATTCTACTGACGCAGATTAGATGCCTTTTCAGCAATCAAATCCAAGGATTAAATTAACAACCGCCATGTAGTTATATGTGTTATTAGACGCGCTTTAATACTTGGGTCTGGTTTAGATTAAAAAATAGGTTTAATAAATGAATATTCCCTAAGTATGGAAGCTGAATGGACACCATATATTTCTGTTGGCGGAATCAAGCGTTTGGTTTATTATTATTTATTTTTTTCTAGAAGGGTAAGCAATATAATAGATGACATATATACGAAGAGGAACAGTGAGCATGACAACCAGGATGGTGAGGTAGAACTGAATAATAAGCCGTATTGCAATCATATAATAATTCTGCTTCTTCCTTCCTTAGTTAGTTACTTAGTTACTTAGTTCCTTCGTCCGTTACGCCACTAAAGAAAGATAACACACTCTGTACACGTGCTTTTCCGTTTTCTCTATTTTTTATAATCTATAAACGCTACTCTGATCAGCCTTTCTTTCACCTTTGCCAAATGGAAGGGTAGTAAAGAGTGAGAGAGTAGGAGTAGCAGCAATTCCATGTGTGTATATGTGTGTGTACTGTACAATATAGTAAAAATAGGTAGGTAGGTTTGTTGTCGTATCCTGCGATCTAATAACGAAATTTTTGGCCTTTACACCATTGGCCATTACTCAGTTGGTCTTTTCTGTTTACAATGGACAGAAGAGCCATGATTTATCAGTAATAAAAAAAACATTCTGTCTTTCAAAATCTCTCACAAAATAGCGTACAGTATCTTGATTACGGTCTGTTCATACGCCGCTTAATATAATATAAGATTACAGTAGTTTCTATGGACATTACATTTATAAATATTTTAATAAAATTACACTCTGTGTTATCGGTATTTTGTTATCCAATACCTTTATGTTAGAAGACGTTACTATCATTTGTAGTATGAAAAATTAAAATTTTTCCAGGAAATCATAATTATCCTTCCGCGGTAAATTCACGGGTTCCGCTAGTGATAATTAATCACCTAAAAATATTTTGAAAAAAATTCAGTATTATCATAATTTGTGAAGGTTTTTTTTTAATTCCCAGCCATTAGAAGAACACGTGTAAAATTTTTTGTGAGATCAGTGTGTACCTATCGACTTTATTTCTATGTGATTTAATTAGTGTATTATGTTGACGAATAAATAGGTGATCTGTCACTTAATCTTTGATCACTTTTACATTTCCATTGGGAAAAAAGTGTTTTACACAATAGTAGGATTTTTATACTCAAACTCGGCACACTGTCATTTTCTAAAATTACCACGAAATCTATTTAAGATTCTTCTTCTTTTATGTGCCCTGTCCTTTCAGGACGTAGGCGCTCATATCTTTCCACATTTCCCTATCCCTGATGGCTCTTAGCACGCTTTCTCCTGTTACACCAAGCAACCCTCGCTCCGTCATCTACCTGATCAGACCCTTCAAATATGTTATCCGCTGCTTTCCCCTGTCTCTTTTTCTCTCTATGTTACCTGTTAGTATAAGCTTCTCCAAGCCCTCTTTCTTCATTGCATGTCCCAGGACCTTTAGTTGTTTCTTCCAGATGCTCAGTATTAATTTCCTTTTCGTTTCCATCCTTTCCAAAACCTCATCATTGCCCACATGCTCGATCTATGATATCCGCAGCATTCTTCTCTAGAACAATATTTCAACTGCGTCAAGTTTTTCCTTCCTCTTCGATGATTTTGTTCAGCATTCACTGAGATATTGAAGAACTGACATCACATAACAATCCAGTACTCACCTCTTTGCTTCCAGCAAAATTTTCCTGTCTCTTAATACTTTACTCAACTTCTGGAATGCTTTTTACGCCATGCCAGTTCGCCTTTGGATCTCTGTGACACACTTTTAGTCTTCTAAATGTTTGTACCTGCTTGATTTTAGTATCACCCACCTGTATTTGGCATTTTAGGCTGCCCTTTTTGCTGATGATCATGCATTCGGTTTTCTTGTAGTTTTTTATTTAGTCCTTTCTTGTCACTCTCTTTAACTACTTTTTGTAGGAGCTCTTATAGTTTCCTTTCTGTGTATGCTATCAGCACCGTATCTTCTGCTTACCTTGCAAACTTTCTTGTCTTTTGTTAGGACTAACATGAAAAAATTCATTTTACTCATGTTCAATTTTCTTAATGTTTTCCTTTCAGATTTTTTTGTTTTTATAGATTAATGTTTAATTTAAAATGCAAATGAGTTGTTTTTTTTTGTTAAAATGTAAAATATTGCATAGCGATCTGTTCCCCTGTTTCCCTG
The DNA here is from genome assembly GCA_037127315.1 of Ascarosepion bandense. Lineage (NCBI taxonomy): Eukaryota > Metazoa > Mollusca > Cephalopoda > Sepiida > Sepiidae > Ascarosepion > Ascarosepion bandense. The sequence continues at coordinate 829,678 of JBBBDQ010001099.1, forward strand.
TGTTTCTTTGGGTTTTTTAAACTAAAGATTGTTCGAAGTTATCCAAGAAAAGACAGTAAATGTTTGCCTTTGAGAAATTAGGAAAATTCAAAGAAAAGTTCCAGCTTTTTCTGTCTACTGAACGAAATGCTAATCTTTTGTTTTGCAGACGTTCTTGTCTTTTGCTAGTTAGGACTATTTACAATTACTTTATTTAAAACTTGTTCTATTAAAGTGGCATTTTGTTTTTCATTTAAAAATCAATACTTTCCAATACGTGAATTATTAGTAAACATGATGGAAACAAACCAATTATATTTGCGTGGAATAAATTGTACTGATTTATTTATTATCTAAATGGCAAATCCGCAAAAGCTGACAAAGTAAACTTGTCTGCTGCTATTGAAAAAGGATCTCCAATCAAACTCCAATGGTTAAATAGAACAGGAAATGGCTTGTAAATTTTAACATCTCTAAAACAAAACTGCTCTTCTTTAATCAGCACAGATAAACTTTTTGGCCTGCCATCAGCATCGCTGACGTTAGACTCCTGGACACAACAACACTACACCTCGTTGGCCTCGTGTTTTTAACCGACTTGAAGTAGAGTGACTACATCGAATCTATTGCTGCATCTGATACAAAGAAACTTGTGTTACTTAGTCGTGCTAGAATACTTTTTCGTCAGAATTCGTCTTACACATTTAAAATTATGCCATTCATTTGTGAGTTGCATACTGATTCCATATCTATTTTTGTTGAGGTTCTTGATAAAATCCAAAGATGTAATCGATTTTGACTTGACAACTCGACTTCAGTCACTTTCTCACCTACGTAAAGTCGCTTATCTCTGTCACTTTTACAAATATTTTATGACAGCTGCACTGACAACCTTTTTACTCCTGGTGTTCCAACTAAATCAATTTAAGCGTGCTACTAGATTGGCATCTAGGTCCCAATCTCTTACTATCGAAATAGATAAATGCAACCGCTACTTCTACTCCAACAATTTCTTTTCTCACATTTCATGCTTGTGGAACACCTATCTGTTTACTTGCTACCTTGAACAATACAATATTCAAAACTTTAAATGCATCGTCAATAACTAACTTCTATCTACTTTGAATGCATGAATATATGGGCCTAAGTTCAACAGGCACTGAAAAATCAGTTCCTTTTTGACAATCTAAATTAAGCAGCATGGAAACAACAATCGCAATTCTACGTAGAATCAGAAAATGATATAACGTTTAATGATGTAATGAAGATTAGAGAATTTGGCACACAACAGTAATAGAGAGAAACAGTGAGTAAAGTTTGCTTAAACAGACGATAGACTAGGAGATATATGATAAGGGCAAACGTTGCAAATGAAGTGTTTCAGAGTCTCTTGAAAGTTCACGTCACATAAAAGAAGCGCGTATCAATGTATTGGTAGATAACTACGAATACCTGCTATGTTTATCGTTTTATTATAGAGAAAACCATGATTAGTAAGCGTTAGAGGCTTATACATTTACAGGCAGTAATGTCAAGTTTAAGATAGTCCTGTTTGAAGGTCACAAACTTCTCTGAAAATAACTTACAAAATGTATAAGAAATGCGTCGTACGACAGTAAAGCAAGAAAACGAAAACAATAATAGTCATTATTTTGAAGGAAAATTAAATCTATTGTCTGAGAATGTCGTTTTAAAATGACGTGCAATACGATAGGTTATTTAATAAGTAGAAGCAGAAGATGGATATTAACATTTTCTAGGAAAATAAAATTGAATTTGTCTTTGTCGCAATATCTATGAGCGGAAGAGAATGGTGTTAAAGATGGTTTGGGTAAGAAAATTGTTCCAGACTAATATATTTACAGTAAAAAGCCACAAAAATCCTAACTTTCCATTAAATTAAAAAAGTTATTAATTAAAACGTTTATTGTTTTATTCAGACTAATGATAATATATGAGATATGCAGGTATGAAAATTTTGTATAATTTGAATTATATACACACACATATATATATATATATATATATATATATATATAACTCTTCTAGTGAAGAAATATTTTATAAACATAAAGGTTTTTATAATAATGCCTTTAAGAATAGTGGCTACAAAAACCAGCGTATCAAATACATAAAAAAATATAACAGGAAGAATAGAAATAGAAAAATCATTTGGTTTGCACCCCCTTTCAACCAAATGGTAAACAACAAGTCAGGGCTAAAGTTACTTAGTTTAATTAAGAAACATTTTTTTAATAATAACCCTCTAAGTAAAAGTATTAATAAAAATACCTTTAAATTAATTTATAGTTGCACAAATAATCTACAAAAATCATTACAAATCATGAAAATATCTTAAATCAGCACGTAAACCAAAGTAACAATAACTATCAAAATAATAAAGATAACAACAATACGAGCGTTATTCAATAAATAAGGTGAATTTTTTGGTATAAGTACTTCTACGAGGGTCATTCAATAAATAAGGTGAATTTTTTGGTATAAGTACTTCTACGAGTGTCATTCAATAAATAAGGTGAATTTTTTGGTATAAGGACTTCTACGAGGGTCATTCAATAAATAAGGTGAATTTTTTGGCATAAGTACTTCTACGAGGGTTATTCAATAAATAAGGTGAATTTTTCGATGTAACGACTTTTAATAAAGATAGAAGCTTACTTTTTAAAAAATGTTTTCCTTTACTTTTTTTTCAAAAAGATTTAATTTTTTTGCTGATTAAAAAAATCTTTGAGTGTTTTGGGGATTAACAAAGATTGCCGACCAAGAAGCATGCTCCAGGATTGAACAGAATCAGTTATCAAGATTTTGGTTGCTGAAGGCTGCAAACCAGTTGAAATTTATAGGAAAATATCAACTGTGTATGGTGCCACATGTTTCAGCCAAAACAATGTCTACAAGTGGAGTCAATTGTTTAAAGAATGACGGAGCAGTGTTGAGGATGGCGACAGGCCTGGGAGGCCTACAGAAGTGAGGTTTCCTGAGGTGATCGAATCAGTCAATGGCCTTATTTAGTCAGAAAGAAGTGTAACAGTGAATGACATTGCGAAGACTTTGAGCCTATTTGTTGGGACAGCACACAAAAGTGTCCATGATGACCTTGCCTACTCGAAGGTCAGCTGCAAGGCCTCACGCAGCAGCCCAAATGAGCAGCATAAACGAGCTGGGCTGTGAACTGCTCCCTCATCCCCCTTACAGCCCAGACCTTGCCCCTTCAGACTTTCACCCGTTTGGTTCCTTGAAAGCGTTCAGGAGAAACATAGATTTTCAAAGTGACGGTGAAGTCAAAAGTGCTGTGAGCGATTGGCTGAGAGATCTGTCCAAATATTGTTACGCTGAGGGAATACGGAAGCTTGTGCACAAATGGGAAAAGTGTGTGAAATTGCTGAGAAACTGCGTTGAAAAATAAACAAATTAATCATCTATCTGTATTAGAAGTCCTTATACCGAAAAATTCACCTTATTTATTGAATGACCCTCGTACAAACTTATGTAATTGTCAAAATCTAAAAATTGCCCACTGGGAAAATAGGTGTCTAACAAATTCTATTGTGTATCAATGATATATAATATCAAATGAAAACCCAAATATTAAAAAGTTTACATTGGATCTACTAAGAACACTTTTAAACAGCATTGGTATATGCACTTAACTTTCTTTAAAAACAACCCGTACCGAAACCAAACATTCCTTTCTGCGACTTTTTGGAAGTTAAAGGATACAAACAAAAATCCAAAAGTTAAATGAAACATTCTCGAAAAAGCAAGAATCTTTAAGATGTTCTACGACATCTACCCTAAGTGCCTGAGTGAAAAGCTGCAGATTGTAAGGTTCCCTAAAAATGGGGAACTATTGAACCGTAGATATGAATAGACCCTTTTATGTAAACTTCGAAAATATTTTCTATAAAATTTAATTAATCCTAATGCATCATTTATAAATTATGCTCCAATATAACTTAAAAATTAAAGTTTATTTTACTAAAAAATGGCCCACCAAATGCTAGTTGGTTTTCTTAACTACTATATACATTAGTATCCCAAAATGATTTAGTTATAATTCCAACCTACATATTCCAGTCCCCTTACTCATAAAAGAAATCTTTAAAATTTAGTAAATTGCAATGTTTTATTGATAGCTTATGCTCTGACATAACTTTAAAATGAATTTACCAAAATAAATGACCTGCACAATACTAAATTGGTTTTCTAAACTATAATATACCTTAGTATATCATAATTATTAAAATGCTCATTCTAAACTATACATTCTACCCACTTTACTTACTCAAGTCCAGCTTGCTGTTGAAGATTGTTTTTAAATTTTTTAAATTTAAGAAAATACAATGTTTCATTTATGACTTATGCTTTAATATAACTCAAATATTAAAAATTATTTTACTAAAATAAATGATCCACACATTGCGTAATTAGTTTCTTAACTACAATATGTTTTAATATACCACAATATTGTAATCCTAATTCTAACATAAACATTTCGACATGATGCAACTGTTGATCAGAGCAGCCGCTCTCGACGCTACGCAAAAGCAAGGGCTCTTAACTACCAGTCGGAAGCATCACCCAGAAAACTCCCAACACGGTACCTTCCCAAAAAAGAGATGCTGCCACCGACCACACATATCACAGAAAATTACGGAAGCACCAATAGTGAGGTTTGATGAAATGAATAATACCGGGAACCACTTCCTAAACAGGGAACAAGGGATGATTCTCTGCTCCTGTTCAATGGAAGTGGGCGGAGTGTAAACCGAGATATATACATCACTAGTAAGAAAGCAACATTACCCCACAAATCAAATAGGGAATAGATAAAAAAAAAACACCATCATACAGCAGTAATATGAAAAGTTGTAAATTATATCTCAAAGAAAAACTAGCAATAATCAAAGAAAAAATTTTAACAACGACAAAAAAAAAACAAAAAAAATTAGATAATGGGGAAAATGCCGACATGCGAATAAATACCTACTTTGCTACACAAACAACAATAAGTAACAACAAAATTAAACAAAAATAGGTATATAAACAATATAAATTAAATGGTAAAATAATATAACTTGAAAATTTAAAAAAATAAAAATATATTTACAAATACGAAACCATGATAAACAAAAACAAAATATACAAATAATATAAATACGAAAAATAAAAGTACATACAAACACCCAGTCACGAAAAAATAAACATGTCGAATATCATGCCAAAAGAAGGGTATTTCCGAGGAATTTTACTGCACTACTTTACTCAAAAGAAATATGCAGCTGAAGCACACAGAATTCTTGGTGAGACTAACGGTGACCATGCTCTGTCAAAAACAACATACTGAGATAGATTTAGAGGCTTCAAAAATAATTATTTTTATGTTGAAGATAAAGAACACTCTGGGGTTCCGACAAAGTTTAAAGACAACGGATTTAAGTTATTATTTCATGAAAACTTTTTCATGCGCAAACCGAACTTCGTAGAATCATAAAAAGTTGATCACACAACAGTTTTGAAAAGTTTGAAAATATTAAAAATTTTCAAAAGCAAGGACATTGGGTGCCGTACGAGCTGAAGCCGAGAGACGTGAAACGGCGTCTTGTGAGATGTGAACGGCTGCTTCAACGGCAGAAAAGGAAACATGTTTTACATTGTATCCTGGCCAGTAATGAAATGTGTATGAACTACGAAAACCCTAAGCGTAGAAGATCGTGAGATAAATCCGGCTATGCATCAACATCGGTGGCAAGGATAAATATCCTTAGTTCGAAACTTCTGCTCTACGTTTGGTGGGATCAGCTGGGTGTATTTCATTAGGAAACAACTGAAACCGTCACGGGAAATCGTTATCGAATACAAGTGATGCGTATGAACCGAAGATAGAAAAAAAAGACCTCACTACGAGCAGAGACACGACAAAGTAATTTTGCAAGGTGATAACTTTAACCCACATGTTGCAAAACGGGTAAAGACCTAATTGGAAAGGTTGTATATACCAGACATTGCCTCGTCGCATAAAGATCTGTTCCGATCGATGGTATATAAACTGGCTGAAAAGCACTTTCATTCTTATGAAGAAGCCAACAAAATAAATAAATAAATAATTCTGTCGACGTGTGGTTGGCCTCAAATGACGTGTCGTTTTTCCGATGTGGAATTTAAGTGCTGTCAGAAAGATGGGAAAAGTATTGGCTAGCAGTGTACAATTATTTTAGTTGTTTCTTTCAGTTCTTTCACTTCATGTGTATATATATATATATATATATATATATATATATATATATATATATATATATATATATATATATAGCATTATTCTTCAGAAATGAATCGAGTTCTTTCGGTGACTGGCGTGTGTATACACTTCTTATATACAACACTTTATAATTTCCCTCCTCTGACTTCATGCGCCTATGGCTTAGGGAGTAGCGACTCCGACTGATACCAAATCGGTCGAGTTTGGATCCCGGTCAGAAGCATGTAAATATGTCTACCACACTGATGAGCTGTGATATAGCAAAACAGGCTTGTATGTGGATGACTAATAAATATTATAAATTATTATTTTGAACACATAAAAATTACAATCTACTGTGGATTATAATTTGAACATGTTCTAAATTATAATTTCTAATAAATCATCATAGCTCTATTTCTCTATTGAGCACTATTTTAAATTAATGTTTTGAAAATTATTAATATTTTCTTTGTTCCTTATTCATTTGTATATATATATATATATATATATATATATATATATATATATATATATTGTTAAGCTTAGAACCAAATTAATAAAAAAATATCCAAATGTTCGAGAATTTTTGTCTGTATTTGCAAATAAAATTAAAGCCAAAATACGACTTTTAGAACGGCTCATGACTAAGCATAATAGACATTCATTCTCTCTTATATTTAACAGTATATGTTTAGAAAAGTATTTGCTGCCTCGATACACTAATATATATATATATATATATATATATATATATATATATACAAGGCGCCTATCATCTAGGAAAATACGATCAACAGTGAAAACAAAAATATAGCTACTGAATTAAAAATTCGATAAAGAATCCACAAATAATACAAAAAACAGTGCATTCGTCATGGTTAAAAAACAGAAAGAAATGTACCTAATCAACCGAAAACATTATAAATCAAAAGACAATATTGGTAAAACAGCAAAAGATCAGCATTTAAAGGCATGAAAAATGTCTTAGAAATCAACCACTGGAGAAATACGACCAAAGGATGATTTAAATTTAGTATAAATTGCACTACCATAAGCGATCGAGGCATAAATATCATAAAACATATACAAAACCCTATACTATTTCCAGTAGACTAAAAGAAATACCCCAGACTTCTGCATTACTATGGACATGTATGACGCTGTGGGGACTTGGACAAAATAATCCTCTTTCGTAAATCAGGTCCAAGACAAACAGATCGACTAAGAATAGACCTGATAATGTTATTAAAAATCTTGAACAAATATTACCACCAGCCCTAAAGCCAAAGTGATCAGCTTCTTTAACGTGACCTTACCTGAATAATGGCAAATATAAACCACATACCAAAGTCTCGGACAACTATGTATACATTAGCAAAAAATCTGATCACCACCTTAAAATTCTAGACAACTTACACAAATCAGTCCAATTTAAGTATTTAGCAAATCAGGTAATAAGAAAATATTAGTCAATAAAAAAAATTAAATATATATATAAGAAATGTCTCGCAAATTTTAATGCTACCAAAATGAAACTGCTATCAATTAACCATCATAGACAATCGCTCCTAACTCCCATTAGCATGGAACAGGCTAGCCTCACTGACAGTAAAACACTACGCCTCTTTGGCCTCACACTCTCAGCGGACCTCAAGTGGAATGTCTATATCGAATCCATTGCTAAATCTGCTGCTATGAAAATCGGTTCTCTGTGCAGGGCCAGAAAGTTTTTCCCGTCTGAAACAATCCTGCACATATATAAATCTACCATCCGCCCGTGTATTGAATACCGCTGTCACATCTGGTCGGGTGCCCTTACTATTCTCTTCGGGGTTCTTGACAAAATACAACGAAGAATCTGTAATGTGATCGATACCGACTTGGCAGACCGACTGCAGTCACTCTCTCACCGGCGTGATGTGGCTTCCCTGTGCCTCTTCTATAAATACTTTCACGGCTTCTGCTCCAATGAACCTAGATCACTGGTGCCCCCTAGGTACGAATTTGCACGAGATACTAGATTAGCAACTAGGTCCCAATCTTTTTCAGTGAAACAGATAAAATGTAACCGCAATTTCTACTCTAACAGCTTTTCTCGCCTTTCCCGCCTGTGGAATTCCCTTCCTTTTACTTGTTTCCCCGACAGCTACAATCTTCAGGAATTTAAATGTAAGGTCAATAGACACATCTTATCACACTAACTCGCATCCATTCTCTTAAACACTCTTCCCATCTACCCAACCCTCATCCTCGGTATCCTCATCCGTCTATCACCCTCCTTCCGACATTTCTTATAACTAACCACTCGTTCTCATCACCTTCCCCTATGTAACCCCCTGCGCAATAGTGGCAGTGGAATGCTTTGTTTGGGGTGAAATGATTAGAATATATATATATATATATATATATATATATATATATATATAAATGCCTTAGAAAAAAATAATCACAACGCAAGTTTAGAATCAGTGAGTCAGTTAAGTGACGGGATAAACGCTTGGACGATCATGTCTCGAATGAAACATAACTGACAGGGCTGAAGATATTCCCGGAGTATTTTGCCATTTTTTCCGGTAGACTAGCTGCCAACCAAAGCTACAAAACCAAATCTATCTGGTACTTAACCCATAGCTGAAGGGAAGAGACGATCAATACTTTAATATGAGTATTTGTGATTAAATGCAACTGGAATTTGAACTCAGCTTACAGATTTCTCGTCTCGAGACGTTAGCCACTGCACCACAACACTTAGATAAAAACAAAGTAAAAAATAAGCGGAAATATAGTAAACGTAGCATCATATTTTTTTTATTGTCAATTCAAAATTATCAGTGCAGCTATAATTAAGTATAAGATAAAAAAGTATTTTTTCGTATAAAAAATTGCTAAGATGAGAAGTGTTTCTGAACTAGATTATGAAATTTATTGCTTAACTTATTACTAACCATTAAATTATCTTTTTATTTCTACTGTTTCTATTAGGATTGGTATTTTTTTTTCTTTTTGGCTTATCATACTTAATGTCATCGCATTTATAAGCAGTGTTTTTAAAGCAGTATTGCAAGATTGTGTTTGTAAAAAAAGGCTTCAGTTGAAGAATCGTTCGTTTATTCTGTGTTAAACAGAGTATGGTATGTGTTTAATAATAAAGAGTGAGAGATTTGATTTATAATGTATGTAAATAGGGTTAGAATTATATTTTCCATAAGGTGAGTATAGTTTATTAACTAAATCTAGAGTAATATCTAGTAAGTCGACATTTTATGTTAGTCTGTACTATTCATTTAAGATTAAAGTTCTTCATTAATCTGTCTATTAATCTACGAATACTATCTATTTTAGAGTTTGTAGAATTATAGTCAATCACAAAACATCGTCTTTATATAAGGTACTGTCAGTTGTAGCAACCATTATGCGCAGTTACATTGTACAAAATAAATTGACCTACGAGATCCGTTGATCTGCATATTATATTGATCCAATAAAATATCGAATACGTCCTTAGAAGTTGTCTTTGTCTCCTGCTTATTGTTGTGGATGAGAACCGATTGTTTACAGTTGAATATGATATGTCTTTCCTCATTTGTGAGGTAAGAATATTCCATGGCAAACCCGAGAATTAAAGTGAATAAGTCTTTTGAAATTGAAGGGTAATAATCCACTATGTCAAACTGGATGAATGAACATTTGGATTTGTGATTAATGTGGTTAAACCAATTAATGGCATCAATAGTGTTACTCCACGGATTTAATCTTATGCGTCGCTTTATTTTTAAGTTAACTTTATCAAGTATGTGTTTGGTAATTTTTCCAATTTTGGGTCTGGTTGAATTAATAATTCTAATGTTTGCTCGTTGGACACTAGTTGGATGAATAATTCTCATTTTTGTTAGTTGTATTTTAGTTGGGCTAATATGTCTAATCTTTGCTAATTTTTACAATTTCTGGTTTAGTCAGAGTATATATAATTATATATCGAATAAGGCTCTACATCTGTATTGATAAATTTTTACAAAGCAATATTAAACTGTATACTGTATGCCAAATAGTTCAAATCCCTCATATATATATATATATATATATATATATATATATATATATATATATATTCAACCGTTCAGTGTCTTCAGGTGGTTTACATTGACTTATAAGTTATTGTAAATCGCATGAAGATACCGAAAAGTTGAAACCCAAGTTGTGATAATATTTCATTTCCAAATGAAAAAATAGTAAAAGTTCTACAATATAAATGTATTGAACACTTGTTAAAACAACTGTGTACTGGTCTAATTTAATTATGACCAAAATTTAACTAATTATATATATATATATATATATATATATATATATAAAACATGAAGTGACATTTAATTTGTAAAGTTTTCGAAGAGGTTATATTAGATCGAAATAAAAGAAAGAAGTTTTAAGTATAATTTAATTTGGAAATGGAATCCAGTTAATTTTCATTGCCTTTACCAAAGCATTATGGAGACAATGCGCCAAATAAAAATACGCACGTGCGCGAGCAGACAGACACACACAGACAAAGGCACAGATAGACACAGACACACACGCAAACATATATGTAATGACGGAAAATAAATTCGTATTGCACTGAATACGTATTTAATTTACTCAAGGTTAAAGACACAGCTAATATTGCCGGATTAGTATAACTTACCACTTATACAGGTCAATGCATGCAAGAATCGTTCGAAGATGTGTTCTTAGTTTGAGACTTATCGACGGGGAAGCAAGAGTTGCCCAGCCAACACACAAATTTCACATTTTTTGCGTTCACTTCTACATCACTTTCTTTGTAACGGCGAGATTCTGTCTGTTCTCCTCACAAATATGGCTGACTGGGCTTGTGTGAATTTTAATGATTGATTGATTTGTTTATTTTTTACAACTTATCAAACTTTTTGCAGTTGGTTTACAGTCACAAAATATTTCTAGATTCTATGAATTTAAAAATAAACCATATTGATTTACTCATTAAAGTCATACTATTTAACCCACAGATGGGGTGGGAATATGTGAATTCATAACTTACACATGTGTTTTTGCGCGCAAACGAACTTAAACAATTACACAAACCGTAGATTCAACGTTACAGCACCTGGTATACCTACACGGTCACCCAGACCAGGCGCGGCATTGCTTAACTTTAATCATCGTAAAGAACCAATGTTTCAACATGATAAACCATTTTCAAACGCAAACACTGCAAGTGTCTCTCTTAGTAAACTATGTATAGATATTAATCTATATGTGGCGGCAATGATCGCCAACGAATTAACAGAACAAAACGTAATGTTAAAAATGATAAACTCAATCAGATTAATAACTAAAACCCTTCTGAAATTTATATGTAGTCATCCGCAAACAGATCGGTTTCGCAGTATCACAGCTCATCAGTACGTTTAGACATCCAATTGCTTCTTATCCAGGATTGAAACCTGACCGAATTGGCGTTAGTCGGCGACTCTACCTCTGAGCTATGGGCGCTCGGTAGAAGAGGTCACGCTTTCAGCATGTGCTATACCATGTAAACATACAACCAGTATTTAGAGTGTTCTAATTCATTATTGAATGAAATATATATATATAAATTTGGTTTCTTATGTAAAATAGAATATTTTATTCGCACCATTTACATTGTTCGGACTATTGCCTTTATCTTTATTGCTATATCTACGAGGTTTCGGCCGTTGTACGTTCTGTCCTTCTTCAGGTGCTAGAATTTCGAAATTTCTAATTTTCGATATTAACTTAACAAAGGCAATTCTCCTCGGACATTAAAAGAGACCTGTATTATTGTTTATTCATACGATGATACAGATTCAGACTAACATCCTGTGACACATTAGTCTACGCTACTTTTATCTTTTGATACAAGATAGCAGATCTGGTAGGTGAACTAGTTGAACAAGTCGTGTGAGTTTCATCAGGTGAAACGGTTGTCTTGCTAAATATCATGAAGGGCATTCGTGCCATATGTGCAAATGTCATTCTGTTAGAATATCATTTTACCTACTTTTGTCAATGTGGAGGCAGAATGATCGGGATGATATTTTGAATACACCTTTACGTTCAACTTGCCCAAAATAAACCATTAACGTTATTGAGAATTTCAGTTCCTGTTAACCTATAACATAATGACTGTCTTTTGAACACGAAAGATATTCAGTGGATGCGAGCTGAAACTGAGTCTCAATAGACGCTCAATACAGGGAACCTTGTTGAACTTAAAATCATTCATCAGGATAAAATTTCTCATGTCCAGTACGAACCATAAATTTTGTACGAAAATCCTGCCGAATAACGCAGATTTTTGTACAAAGTTTATCGTAAATAATCAGGCCTATAGAAATAAATATATAAATATACTGTTTGATTAAAAACAGAATATCTACTCAAATACGAGTATCGATTAAAAATAATGTTTAAACTAGGTACCTCCACTTTTCAGTATAAATTTTCGATTCCTGATTTTAAAATAAAATTTTTAAAATGAAACACATTCTTGAAGATTACATTTTAGATTTAATTAAAACTTAATGATTAAATTTATTATTTTCATTAATTAAAAATTTATGGTGTATTTCATATAGAAATTATATAGATTTGAATTCACATTTAATTTCGATTTCTTAAATTTTTTAAAAACAGCCATTTTCTTAATCTTAAGAAATTTGTAAAGAAACAAAAATTTATCGATTTTAAAAATATTTCAAAAGATTTCTGACACTTTATTTTTGTAAAATTAGAAAATTGAAAGTTAAATTACAAAGAAAATTACTTACTTATAGTATAAAAAGTAATATAAACCTATTATTAACGATTGGTCGTGTTTATCTGATCGAAGGTTTGACGGATTCGTGACTGATTTGGTGATGACAGGTTGTACGCATGCGCAAAACCGATAATTTTCATAAATCTAAGTGAAGGGACGAAACTCTTAAATTATTTTAAAATTTCAAGACCAAAATATTCTCCGTAACAAACGAATGGAGATCATAAGTTTGTGTCCCGATAGAAATAATTATAAGTTACACTAATTAGAAATATAAATTACAATAATTATCCTATTCCTCCAGTGAGTCCCGATAAAAAAATTGCAAAAATGTTTTAAAAGTTGACTTAGCAGTTACCTTCACACCACTTACCCTGGTAACCTTAGTGTCAGGTCATATGTGCCTCTTACTATTAAGAAAGAATTACTACGTTCCCCTGCCCAACCCAAAACATCAATACATCCCAACCCCTTCCTTTACCTAAACTAACCTCTAGGCTTAGAATTTTCTTCATTCTTTGTTTAGAAGGGGGTCGAAGAATGCGTGCCTTAAAGTGACCTGTTGAAAATGGCTATTTCCTCATTTCAGTTTTATCTGAATGTACAAATATATATATATATATATATATATATATATATATATATATATAATTTTAATTTACGCAGGAAACTATTTCATATATATAGATTTCATTGCTATGAATATTAGATGTAATTAAAAGACGTTATCTACGTTAAGAAAGAATATAAACTTACCTTCTATAAAGATTGTAAGAATCCTCATTAACGTAAGGCGGTTACACTCGGAGTTCAGTCACTTGGTCTCAAAAGACAACAACTCTGCAAAGAAAAACATATAAGTTAGCACAAATTACATTGACTGCAGTTAATGTGATTTAAACACAATCGGCTCAGCAGTATATACGAGAGTTTACAATCAAATCAAAGACCAAATACAAACAGAACACTTATAAAGAACTGCATGAAAACAGTTGCAGGCGTGAAAGTGTAACGCTTGCTGCCTATTGATAATGTTATTATAAATCAAAATACTTTTCATTTATTTACTGCTCCAATCTGAATGTAACCATCAAAAGTTAGTCATTTCAGGAATGTCAAATAATGGATATTAATTTCTTCGAATACAATTCTTTGATTTATGTATTACCAATAAAATATCACATTATTTCACGCGTCCTATTAACCCTGGGAGTGTCATAACCTAAATCATACGACAATTCTGCAACGTTTTACTCAATAACTGCGTCGAAAGGAAAATTTCTAGAAATTCACACACATTCATATATATATATATATATATATATATTTATATATATATATAATTTAGAAATGTTTTTTAGATATTCTACAATTTCATGGGTAATACTTATTTCACAGCTTAAAGAAAGCTGCTCGTCACAGCTTAAAGAAAGCTGTTGTATCTTTTAGGTCTGACGAGCAGCTTTCTTTAGGCTGTCAAATAAGTATTACCCATGAAATTGTAGAATATCTAAAACATTTTCCTACACTATATTAATATGTTAAATTAAATAAATAAATTTAACATTGAGTTCTTTTGAGTTCGTTTCTATCAGAATTTACCGGACTTATATACATAGTATTCTACATTATGTATATATATATATATATATATATATATATTATTCTCATTTTGATATAGACTGACTCTTACTAAGGATACGTGAAATCTCTCTTAGGGATTTCATGTTGAAATCTTCATCCAACATTTTTGAATATTGAACATTTACTTTAATTTATATTGGCTTTGTAATTTTAATTACATCGAGCTCTCCTCCTATATATATATATATATATATATATGTGTGTGTGTGTGTGTGTGTGTGTGTGTGTGTGTGTGCGCAATTCACTTTGGACCATTGTTAGTCTTCTTCTTCAAAGTTGGTTTATATACTATGGCGGTCGGGTAATTTTAATAGTTTTTCAGTTCAAACGCATTTTATCATCTTTGCGTTAAGATTGAAACAAATGTTATGTCTTTTCGATCTGAAATAATTTCAAATATTGTAATCATATTGTTTTTATCGCATTTGTTTTGGTATATTGCTAAAGCATTTTCGATCTTAATCTGCCGCCACGTAGAAATGACGTCATAGATTTGTGTTAAGCATTTATCTGTCATTCTGAGAGTTTAAGTGATGTGAATTGATAAGTAGAGAATACAACTGCAGCCTTTAAATGTACAAAATCTTTTGCGTATTCACTTCAACAGATTAGATATACTGTCATGAAAGATTTATAAAGAGTTTCCATAATTTATGATTCTGCTACTGTTACCATCAAACTGTTAAACAGTCGGTTGAATTTTAAACTACTTTTAAGATGTGGAAACCAGTAGATGTAAGTTTGCTGGATTATCTCAAATCCCAAATTCTCCAGAACGGCCATCATAATTCCAGTCACTTGATGAAAGACTACGCCTTTTTACATTTTCATTTGTGGTATTTTAAATATTATTAAAGACTCCTTTATTCGGCACAACAATTTCAAAAGAGTTCTCTGCGTCAAACATTTAGCTGCTCAACAAATACTTATAGAGTCTAAAATAAAAACATAATCTATATTCATTCCCGAAATACCTGAAGATTCCCAGTATAAACTATAATCAATAAATATGCACCTCTTCTCTAAGTTTATAGACTCAAATATAAAGGACCGATATTTTCATATCGGACAATATTTCAAATATTTACTATTTCAAATATAGACAATCAATTTTTACATTTCTCGAACGAAGTAAATCTTGGAGACTTCAGCATTGGAAAAACGATTTCGACATTAAATAACTATAAAATATTTGATATAGCGTAAAATACACCCACTAAATTCCAAGTGTTTTGACGCTGTAATGATCACCAGCGATATGTTGCCTTCTTGATATAGATATATATATATAATAAAATGTGCGAGAAGCCGTGAACGCTTTGTTTAAAGTGTAGATGAATTCTTGTGATTATATTTAATATTGCTTTTTTGTATAATATATTAAGTGTCCGTAATGGTATTTGTGTCGTTACATGTGTTTCGAGTCAAAAGTTGATTCTCTTCAGGCGAATAAACTTGTGACTTCACATATTCAGATCCGTTTGTTTTTTCTGATGGCTAAGGTATCGTTTATAAATAGATAAGTGGTGAGCAAGTCTAAAAGATAATATGTGTGCATGATTGTTGGGTTTTTTTTACACTCGCACGTTAAATCTTTCCTATCATTTTTTGATGGCTATAAAAATTTTTCACTGACTTAGATTGCGTCTTTATTTTTTAGAATAGTTTTTTAGAGATTTTTATACAATTCTACTCTACGGGGCATCTAATTCTTTTTATTTATTTTTAGAATATTATTTGAATTTAGTGGGGTTTTTATCGCGTATGAATTTAGTGAATCTCTGTGTGTGTCTTAGGTTTTTTATGTTGTGTAGCTGCGAGAAGGCTCGTATTTCTTTAATACATATCTCTTCCTGCATCATGAGCGTGTCGTAATCTGCATTTTTGTAGCTGGGCATTACTCTGAATTTACCTCTACTGCAATCCTGTAAATGTTGGATGACATGCAATTTCCTGTTATAGGCTAGTCTAATGTTACTTTTGTGCAGGGCTACTCTTTTATTCAGGCCTTTTGTCGCTCCCATGTATATTTTTTTGCAGCTCAGATTTCTTTTTATTTCGAATGTAGATGTGTTTTCACACTAAATTCAAACGCAATAAAAAGACAGTAAATTCAAATAGTATTCAAAATCAATAAAAAGAACTAAATGAGCCGTAAATCGCTGAAAACAGTTTTGAAATATAAAGACAAATCAAATTTTGGAAGTCAGAAAAAATTGTCTAAACAACGAAATATTACGGGAGAGATTTAACGTGCAAGTGTGAAAAAAATCATACACGAACACACGCATTTGCAATTTCTGACATGCTTACTTTTTATCTATATATACACAATATCATGGCTATCAGAAAAACAAACAGATCTCGGTATGTGAAGTCACAAGTTTATTCGTCTGAAGAGAGTCAACTTTTGACTCGAAACACGTGTAGTGACACAAATGCCTTTATGAACATTAATATGTCATACAAAAATAAATATTATTATTATTATTATTATTATTATTAATAATAATAATAATAATAATAATAATAATAATAATAATAATAATAATAAATCTACACTTTTAAAAAAGCGTTCCCGGCTTATCGCACTTTTTTCTTCTATATTAATTTCTCTCGTTGGAACAATCACTACTTCCGTTTTCAATATATATATATATATATTCATTTTTGAACGAGTTGTTTTGCTACCTTGGTTTCTACCATGGGTGGTGTCTTCAGGCGATTTTTAATTAAACAATCAATTAATCAATCAATGTATATATATATATATATATATATATATATATATATATATGAATGAATAAAGAACGAAGAAAGTATTAACAGCGTTCAAAACATGAATTTAAAATAGTGCTCAATATAGAAATATAGCTATGAATATATACTATAAGTTATAATTTACATGTTCTAAACTATAACTTATAATATATATGTATATATATATATATTCATTATAAATTATATTTTAGAACATGTACATAATTTTCTCATATATATCCACTCCAAATAGTACATTTGTTTTGACATTGAAACTTCAATGTCTCATTAGGCGGTGTGGATAGAAATATAAGAAGCGAGGCTTTCCATTCCTACCTGAGACATTGAAGTTTCATTGCCGAAACAAATGTACTATTTGGAGTGGATATATATAAAAAAAATTATGTACATGTTCCAAAGTATAATTTATAATAAATATTCACAGCTCTATATATTATATATCGAGCACTGTTTTAAATTAATGTTTTGGACGTTGTAAAAATTCTTTCTTCGTTCTGTATTCACTCGGATATATATATATATATATATATATATATATATATATATATATATATATAATGATCATATTCAACTTGTGTGAATGACTTTTATTTTTATATTATAGGTTCTTATTTTTACTCTTGTCTGTTTTTGCTTATGTTGGGTAGATTTTCTTTGTGTCTGCTTTTAACGATTAGATTTACTCTCCCAAAAGAGAAATAAATTTTATTCTTGACACGGGCCATATAATGCATTCTCAAAAGTATCCAGTTTCACATCTTGATTTTATGTCTCTGAAGATTTTATATATTTAAAAAATATTTAATTCTACCTATTTACGCAGGATGCATCAAAACTGGAACGAATCAGTCGCTTAAGTGTCATACGTGATACACGCTTGGGCGATCATGTCTCTTTCAATCCATGACTGACTAGGTAGAAGATTTTTCCGCAGTAGGTGTCAAATTCTTTCTACGGTAGACTAGTTACCAACAAAGTCTTTAAACCAATCTATTTTGTTATTTCACCCATAGCTGGAGGAACAAGAGATTGCTTTTTACCTTTCCAAAGACGATTCGTTAGTGAATGCAACGAATTCAACTGGAATTCGAACTCGGTTTCGTTTGATTTTTTATTTAGACCAGATAACAATACCACTAAAACGCACATGCAATAAATATTTTATCAAAAATAGAAATCGAAAAAAATATATATATTATAAAATCTCGGTTAGCAAGCGCTTATTACACTGTCTAATGGTTTGGGAATAAAGTTTTTACGCGGTGCATATCAATATTTGAAGATATACTCGAAATAATAATTTATTGAAATGAATTCACTTTAGTACAATAGAGACATTATTTTCTCTTTGTTAGTACATGTAATTTGGTATATTGAGAACTAGTCGATTTTAGGTTGTTTTATTAAAACGTGGGAAAGGCTATTACAAAATGACAGATCGGAGAGTAGTGCACCATTGCAAATTAGAATAATTTATTTTGGAGACGTCAGTTTTAACCAGTTCCATGAAATTCGATTTCTTTTTTAGTCTAAGGTAAAAAAAATTGGTTCAGACTGAAGATGTTTACGTGTTTTTTTACACGAATTAATGTTCTTTTTAAATGGGGAACACTTCTTTACAATTTTTCATTTTGAGATTTTCTGAAGTTATTGTGTTATTTTACATATATTAATGCGAGTCTTTGACAGTAAATATATATATATATATATATAATCGATAATAACATATCTCAGTCTGATTCAAAATGAACACAAACTAACTTATAAAAGAAAAAATGTAAACGGATTACAAAAATAAATGGTCACAGACAAAATATTTGATTTACAGAAGATATGAAAGAAAAAATAAGATGGCAAAAAGAAGAATAAAAAAGTCGCACGATAAATAAGATGTTATAGTTCGGGGATGTTGAATATATCAGGAAAGATGTCGGTTTGAAAGAACATTTATGTTAAGATGATTAAAAAATAATTTTCTGAAGCAAAACTAAAGGGAAAATATTAATAAAAAGAGAAAAAAAGAAATGAATTATTGGCCTAGTCATAAAATTATTTCGCTTATTAAGTAGTCGATTTACTTAATAAACCGAACTAAACTTTTGGCTAAACACTAAATGGAGATTTTTACAGGGTTATAACATAAATAGAACAAAAAGCAGAACAAGAATGTACAAAAAATATTGACAGAATTAAAGTAGATGAAAAATAGTAATATGGAAAGATAAAAAAGATGTAGAAATAAAGTCCTAACGCCCGAAGAGATGTTAGAAAGAAATACCAATAATGAACATGTTACACAGAAGAAACAAGTAAATAAAAGGAAGTCAAGTAATAAAAGATAAACAGTATTAAAAACAATTAAAAAGAAAGAAAATAAAACTTAAAGCAGAGAAAATTGAGGATACCAGTTAAAATAGAAAAATAAAAACTCGAAGGAAGAGATAAAATTTAACAGAAAGAAAAACAAGAAAACACAAATGAAGTAATGAATAACATAGGAGAATATATCTTAGCTGTTGTAAATGACTTCTGTGAACTTAGCAGCTAATCAAACCATTAAAATAAATGATATAATCAATAGGAATATATGTATAAGTTATTTTTTTAATGTATCGAGAGACTGGAATGCAAACTCAAAATTCGTATGGTTCTAAATCCGGATAAATTAAATAATTTAATTATTTCGCTAATCATTTCTTTTTACTATTAAGAGAAAAAAGAACGACTCGTTCAAAATTGTAATAGGGACGCTTCCGTAAAACAAGAAACAGTATGCAAAAACCAATAAAAACAATTTTTAAAACGAGTAAAGCAAGAAGAAAGAACTAGCTTCAAGAAAAATGAAGCAAAAGGGAAAGCCCAAAATGGCAACTACAGGTCAGATATACTAAAATCAAGCAGCTACGTAACTTTAAATACCTGGGAAATGTTCCAACAGAAGATGGAAGGGACGACACAGGGATCGAAAGGCGCAATGGAATAGGTCAAGGACGCATTTCAAAAGTTAAGTAGTGTAACGAAAGATAGGAAGATTTCGTTGGAAACAAAATAAAAAAGGTGTACTGGGCTGTTATGCGGTGTTTTTCCTTTTATAAGGCAGCGAATGCTGGACAATCTTCTAAAAAAATGAAGCAGAGACTCAAAGTAAAAGAAATATTGTTCTACAGAAAGATGTTGAGGATTCCATGGTTTGAACATGTGAGGAAAAGCAAATTTTAGAGAGGATATAAACGAAAAGTAAACGTATTCCTAACATCAGGAAGAGACAGATGAAGAGTTTTTAGATTGTATAATAAGGAAGGCGGGCTTAAAGAATTTAATACTCTCAGGACGAATAAGGAGAAAGCGAGAGAGGAGAAAACAACGCTAGACATACTTGATGGGCTTGAGAAAGTGGATAGCGAAGCAGGGTTTGGGAGAGATACCAAGCGGAAAAGTATTAAGTGCTTCAAGGCATAGGGTAAGTGGTAGTCCATGGTCGTCTACGTCCTGAAAGTTTACAGTAAATGAAGAAGAAGGAGAAGAAATTAAGCTTTAAACGAATCCTAAATTAAAAATAATAACCTGTTAAATTCTGAGTAGATATTGAATCGAGCGAGCAATCACGGCAGAATCTAAATAAGAAGAAATGTGTTCTTGAAACGAAATACTAAAGAGATGATAGATGTTGTTTTCGAAAGCGTGAAAAGATGATCGAAAGTGTTTAGTGTGGCAAGAATAAACCTTCACTTTAAAAGTGCCAACAAGAGAAGAAAGGATCGTCTCCATAAGTGTGTATTGTACATATATTTAAAACCAAATAACTTGGAAGGTGAAAGCAGAATCATAGTGGATGTCTACAATATATTAAACATGCAGTAAAAACAAAAAGCCTTATTAGAAGTTTCTATTCATTAACAAACATAAAATAAAACTTACATGCTTGAATTCAATATATATATTTGTTGTGGGATCCCCCCTTTTTGTATATGATAATGGATTCGATTGAGTGTACATATACTCCTGCCATAGAGAGAACAGAAGTTGCTGTCAGAGAGAGTAATCGTAGAGATCCGTGCGAGTTATCGGATAGTACTGGAACTGATACGTAAGTTACCGAAAGATACCGAAATTACCCAGAGACTACCGCATCAGAGGTCAGACTAGCTGTGAACTCCACTCAGCTAGAATAATCTACACGGATATACTATTTCTAACGATTTCATTTCAAGACTTGTATATATTTATTTCTTACTAATAGATTCATGGATTTACTAACCTGCGTTCAAGTTTGTATATTACGTTCAATATAACCTACTTTTTTTATTCCCATAACTGTTTTATTGTTCATTATTTTGTGCAGCTCCTCACCGGTAATCCGCAACAATATTTAATATATAAAATATATATGTTTAATTGAACACTCTGGAAGAATGGTAGACTTTGAAAAACAGTAGCTACTCTGGCATCTACGCATCGTTCATTCAGCAATGAATAAGAACGCTCTCAACTATTGGGCGTGTATAATGACAATATACACGCTAAAAAGTCTGCCGCCTTCTACGGAGCGCCCATAACTCAGAGGTAGAATCGCCGACTGACGCCAATTGGGTTGGGTTTCAATCCTGGGTAAAAAGCAGTCGGCTGTCTAACCATACTGATGAGCGAAACAGATCTGTCTGCGGATGACTATATATATATATATCGAAGGTATCCTTGTTGTATTTCTGATCCAAGCCTCACTATTGTGGAATAATAGGGATTTTCGACGGTGCAAATTTTTTTCCATCTCTTTGGGTCGCATACCAAAGCAGTATTTAGCAAAATGCAATCCCGCTAGTGTAAACTTTCGTAGTTATTGAAAGGTAGAAATCTTTAATATCGTAATTTGGAACACATGTTTACTCTTATCTATTCTATTCTTTCTGAACAGGATCTTAATCATTATACCAGTCATTTCTTTTTCAAAGCCAGCTAGCTCTTCCATGGCACGGGGGTATCGCTTGGTTCTTAACTGGAACTCTTTCATATCATTCCTGTCTCCTTGCATATTTACGCAAGTTAAGCAGTGCTCACTATCTCATTCTACAAAGGAACTGCTTGATCTTGCTCAACGAAATATACATATATTCATGTTTGCCAGGTCTCGTGATGCTCTGGAGGGAATACGTGATCTGGAACTGCGCTATAGTTTCTGCACGTCCCTTAGTATTTAAAAAATATTGCACCAGTGAAACAATACGCGTAGATACGTACGAGATGTTACAAAATACTGTTGTACAAAAAGTTGTTATTAAAATACGTATTAGAGACACACCCTAAAAAACTGCACGATCACATAACAGGAGCGGAATCGCAACAGTAAACGAGGTAACTGATTAGACCAGCAGACGGTTGCTCAGAAAAGTGCTCAATGCACAAACAAAATAAACTCTTTTAAAATGTCAGACAAACACTTCCCCATGTCCTCTGAATTGCATTGAACCTTCAATAGAAGCAGAGTGAAATTAAGTTACAGCTGTATCAGTAACTTAGAAAGAGCCGTAAAGAAACAAAACGCCAAGCGTTTTAATGCTACCACGAAAAATGATAGTGACAAACGTAACTGCAGAAAAAAAGAGTAAAATCAGCTATATGTAAAGCAGAAGGAATGGTGTAAAAACTGAAAGATTCCAATGGACAAAAAATGATTTACTTAGGATAAACGAAAGTTAGTTTCAAAAAGAAAGGATGCAATTATGAATCGTCCTTAAAGTTAGAAAAGCACAGGAATTGTATTAGCCATGCGTGAAATTTAAAAAGTAAAAAAACAACAAAAGTCCCAAGGGAAATTAGATCCATTACAGCATTGCGGATAAAGTCTGCAGGTTATGCCCGGAGGAGAAACTGTCTATTGTAACATACGCAGACCCCAACAAATTTATTGAACGAGAAACCTGAGGTAAGGATAGGATAAATGCACGCAAGAAAGTATGTCTTAGGTTTGTACGAACCCATCTGAGGGTGCTTTATTCTTCCTACTCTTTGGTAAAAGTTCCGGCGGTCATGAGAGTTAGAAGCCCCCCACTGCACTTAGACAAGTGTGGGCGCGATTAAGTTCCCCTTCTCTTCAGAGGAAGTTCCGGCGAAGATATGTATAAGAAGTTCCAATAAATGCACTGCCCTTAGTCTAACATAAACGCTATGGTTTTAATCTGGGTAGCAAGTAAGCGGTAAGCATTTCGTCCTTTATCATGTATATATATATATATATATATATATATATATATATATATATATATATATATATATATATATTAGGATAACTGATATTATTCGGGTGTGTCAAGTATTTATTTGATAAAATAATTTTATGTTGGGAAATATATTTTTCTATGTTCTTAACGCAACTGACTTTAACATTGATTTGTTAAATTTTTTTAGTGTGGGTAAATGGTAGAAATGCTTGTGAATTTAATTTAGGTAGAATTTACCAGTATTTTATTTATTTTTCTAAAAGTATATTTTTCATAAACAGAATGCCAAAAACAGTGATCCGATGATCAGGAATACAGGCAATATGAAAGAAAGTAGGGAAAGGAAAAGGAATTACACATTCCATTAAAGCTAAAAGAAATGCTAAAAAAGAAGTCGTTCAAATGGAAGAAAGGAAAAAAATGCGTTTCTTTGAAAGCACTTTAACGTCGGAAAAACGCAGCAATACATCATATCAGACTCGCAATGAACCAATTGATTAAATTAACTGTTACGGTGAGCAGCACAAGGTTAACACACCTTTTCCAAAAATATTGTTTGATTCATCCATCAATCTTATGACAGAGTACTGAACTGAAAAATCCTAAACATTAGGAAGATTTGAAAAGAATGGAGACAACCTGAGGTTTTATGAAACAGTCATAAAGAAAACAAAATCCATTTAGATGACAGATTTAATAATATTTCTGAAGGGATGGGATTATAATTTAGAGTTTTAATTTTATTGTTTAAGCGAGTAAAAACAATAAAATTGATAATAATTTGCTAGTGATTCTGTTTAGATTGATGTCATAAATCATATAATTTGGGAAAAATAAGTGAAAATGATTAAATTTGGAAACATATTCCGAATGTTGACAGCTCTGAAGATTTATAGATTACAATTTTAAGGATTTTGTGAAGTCAGTCTTTGAAAAGTAATTCATTCTCTACTTTAGAGCTATTAATTAAACTCACGCTTGTTACATTGTTTCTATCCCCACCCTCTCTCTCTTTCTATTTGACTGTCTTTCATTGCGATATTCCTTCAGAATGTGGCAATCAAACTTTCCATAATTCCCTATAATTTTAATTAATGCTTAATTATTTGCAATTTACTTGTTCCATCATCCATTTACGCAATCACTAGTGTCCAGCGTTCTTCTCATGCCTATCTCTTATTTTTTGTTTTTCGTTACGTACGTTCAGTCAGTTAAGTGTCATACGTGATACACGCTTGGGCGATCATGTCGCCAAAGAGACATGACTGACTGGGCAGAAGATTATTCCGCAGTAGGTTGCCATTGCTTTCTGCGGTAGACTGGTTGCCAACCAAGGCTACAAAACCCTATCTGTCCTATTATTTAACCCATAATTGGTAGAAAAGACGGATTAAAGAGTATTTGTGCGCAAGTGAATGCAAGGAATTCAACTGGAATTCGAACTCGGCTCCCTATCCTATCCGTTAGATATGCTAAATTCCCTAAGGCTTCTGACTATTGTCATCTTAACATTCATTCATCGTCTTTTTCTATGCGCCGTGTCCCTTCAGGACATTGACGATCATGGATTTCCGCATCTCCTTATATTTCCACATACAAATAGCTTGTTTATTTAGCGACTACAGCAACTTAATTTTTGATTTTCGTTCATATGCCAGACATAAATTTCCGGGTTACCGTTTATTAATTTCTCAGAAACATTTTGCAAAGGGAAACATTAATGACTTATAAAAATAAAACTAGTTTGCTTAAAAAAACACTTTTGCTTAGAAAAATACAATCTATATACTTACAAAGATAAAAAATGTTTTGTTTGGAAACGTAGACCTTATGTTAGAAAGTTATGTCTTTGCTTTGATAGATAGATTTTTAGTTTATAAAGATAACTGCCCTTTAGCAAGACAAATCACACTTTAGTAAGATAAAAAGCAATTTTGTTAGAAAGATAAGTCTTTTTTCCAACGAAAATAAATGTGTTAATATTTGTGTAGAAAGTTAAACGAAGGGGTATTCGATCCTTTGAAAGATATTTATTTATTGCTTAGAAAGTTAAACATTGGTGAGAGAGAAAAGTAATTTGCTTAAAATGATACAATATTTTCTTTAGAAAGATAAAAGACTTTTGCTTATGTTGTGGATTCTTGTTGAGAAACCAACCACAAAATAATAAATAAAAAAAGCAGATATGGAGATAAAAAATGTAAGTTATATTGAACAAAAATATACAAACTGGAACACTGGTTAGTCAATTCAGGAATACCAGGAATACTGTTAGTAGGAATCAATACATGCAATCTTGTAGTGAAGAAGTATGTCCGGGTAATGAGCCTATATTCTTACTGACCAGCTAGCGGCGGTACAAATACTCAACTCAACTCAACAAATCTGTACAACTATAATCCCTACCGTTCTCTGTATAGGCAGGATTATATGTACACATCAGGCGAGTCCATTTTTATGTGTAAAAAGGGGTGATCCTCAACAGCTAATAAAGGTAAAAGTCTTTCAAAAATGAAAATGTTATTTACTTAGACAGATACGTATTTAGCTTTTACGGAGATAAATGTCCTTTGCTCAGAGTAAAAATAATATATGGCCCTTTTCTTAGATAGATAAACGTTGTCAAAGGATTGGATTAAGTGGACAGAACCATGGCAAAATCTGGAGGAATAAAATAGCAAATAGTCGTTTTTACAAAATTTATATCGAAGATATTTTGAAAAAAATTACCTAAATATTTATAGCAACTAAACAATAGATTTCCTTTTAAAGATGAATTTTCATAACCTGCTCGATGGATAAAATATTAAAGAATAACTTAATTGTTAATTTAGAGAAATATCATAATTTTATGGATAGAAAGTAAAACTGGAGGAATGTTTAATAAAAATAGGAAAAACAACGTTCGTTATATTTACAGTAGGAAAGAGACAGATGAAATAGTTGGAACGCAGAATGAAGAAATATGGCTCACATCATATACTGAAGTTGAGACCAGCAAGAGTAAACAGCGTTTTGCTATATTATGCGAAGCGATTTAGTAAGCATAGGTTGAATATTTCAAATTTTGAGTATCTAATTAGAATCGAACTCATTTATCAATCATAATTGATCAAGCAAGAGAAGCTGACAAACCATTACACAACAGTGTCAAGGACTATTTGCAAAGAGACAGCACAACAAGAACAAAAGGAATGGGGGTAAAGAAACAAAAGATTCCGAGAGTAACAAAATACAGGACATTGGTGAGAGCCATGATCATCTACTTTCAGAATAAACAGCACACAATCTAAGTAGTTCGGGGAGAGAAAAAGCGCACTTGTTATATTGTCGTCATAAAACAAACGTTCATTCTTTCTATATATGATGCAATGCATTATAAAGCTTCCTCAATATCGATCCATCAATATAAGAGTATATTTAGAAAAAGACGATGAAAATTATATTGTCCAATCATATCAGCAGATTTTCCAATTTAATTAGACCGATATTTTGTTGACTTCCCCAGAATATTACATGCAAATATCCTTATAACTTCACAACTTTGGCGTAAAATAAATGGTCTCTAATTAATGTATATGGGAATTGCATGAATTTGATTGCAAATGTCTTATTTTATAGCTTTCTTCTTCACAGATTTCAGTAAATAACATTATTTTAGATAATCAATATGCAATTAGCATTTACTTATTTCCTATCTGCGTGTGTATATATAAATACACACACATCTCTCTCTGTATATATATATATATTTGTATATATATATAAATATATATATATATATATATATATATATATATATACACTAGCAGTATAGCCCGGCGTTGCTCGCGGGTAATGAAAGCTTTAAAACTAATACATGGTCCTGGAGCTCAGACTCTTTGGACGTTGGCACGAAAGACTAAAAAGCAATAGTTCTTTCCAGTTAAATCGAAACCGTAGACTGAAAGAAAAATGAATGGATGTAAGTCAAATTTTGATTTCCTGGTATCGATATCAAATTTTCTGCACCATTGTAAGAACTGCAACCTTGAAACTTCTGAATATCGTTTCTTATGTCTTTGCCTATGAGTGTATCAAATTTGGTTAAAATCGGACCACTCTTATTTAACCTGATTTGTTCTATTATCGATTTTCGATATTTATCGGGGATACCTCGACACAAAACCTAGTTAAGAACACTAGCAGACGCTTATAGTACGACTGCGTAAATTTTCAAGAAAATCGGTTCAGCCGTTTTGGAGTCTAAACACACGCACAGACACACACACAAACACAGACAAAGTTCCATTTATAAATAAGTTTATATATATATATATATATATATATATATATATATATATTTATTTATTTATTTATTATAAATTATGTTTTAGAACATGTACATAATTTTTTCTATATATGTCCTCTTCCCTACAATCATATGGTTGTTTCAGTGTTTGGATTTTCCCCCGAAGAGGTGTTTAAATCCAAACACTGAAACAACCATATAATTGTAGGGAAGAGGACATATATAGAAAAAATTATGTACATGTTCTAAAACATAATTTATAATAAATATTCACTGCTTTATACTTCATATATCGAGCACTGTTTTAAATTAATGATTTGGACTGAATTTTTTTTTCTTTTTTCTCTCCTCATTCTATACTCACTCGGATATATATATATATATATATATATATATATATATATATATATATATATGTGTGTGTGTGTGTGTGTGTGTGTGTGTGTGCAAAATACAAATCAACAAAACTTCAACGTTTTTACTGCAAGTAGAAACAAAATAATTATAAGCATGGTGAATTTGCTATATGAAGGATTATTAAACACCGTTTTCTGCCGTAAATCATGAAATCATGAAAAAACTTATAATATATTACAGAAAATAGAAAACCTAAAAACTTGTTGTCACAAATGAAAATAACCCATTCAAAACATTAGTTGCGATGTCCAGTACAGAGGATCAATTTTATTGCGAGTGTTTTTCATCATAAATCAATTGCTTATATCGGGCATACCAGTCCACCTTTAAGTAGAGGTCTCACGCACAACATATCTATTCAAAGTGATATAAAAAGCATTTACCCACCATCAATTTACAAGCAGATTTAAGAAAAATTCCAATAGAAAACACTGTCATTTTATCTAAATCATAACTAGTCAGTTAAGTGCCATACGTGGTACACGCTTTAGACGATCATGTCTCGAAAGAAACATGACTGACTTAGCAGAAGATTATTCCGTAGTAGGTTGCCATTGCTTTTTGCGGTAGACTGGTTGCCAGACAAGGCTATAGAACTCAATCTGTCCTATTATTTAACCCAAAACTGGAGGGAAGAGACGGATAAATACCTTTTCCAATGGTATTTGTGCGTAAGTGAATGCAAGGAATTCAACTGGAATTCGAACGCGGCTCACCGTCTTGTTGTTCCAAGTCAATATCCACTGCACCACAACGGACATCCTAAATCCCATTACCGAGAACATATCGCTGTGAGAGAGGCCCTGTATATAAAAGACCCCACTCTCGTATAAATGTCACTATTCAACAGCGGAAAGGGAGTGTTGAAAATTCAAAATAAATTGAATGAAGCTTTCTCGATTTCCACTTTCCCTCAATACGCGAAGCTCGGAATAAACGCTCTTATATTTTAAAACAATGCACAAAAATGTCACATATGGAGAGAAATTAACAACACGTATCCTCATTCAAAATGGCTAAAGACGTATCCGAAAGCGCTTGGGACAGTCAAAAATATAGAGATTTTTTTAAATGCCATAAACAGACACAAAAAACCCCAACAAACTAAAAAAACTAAAAAAGTAATAAAATTTTTCCTTACAAGTCACATACAAAAAAAGTTTAAAAGAAATATATATACACTCCCACGCACAAACACACACAAATATGCATCCAAATATGCATCCAAACACACATCTATCTATCTATCTATCTATCTATCTATCTATCTATCTATCTATACACATACAAACACATATACATATTTGCACACATATACCCACACATATATGCACACATATACACATCTATCTATCTATCTATCTATCTATCTATCTATCTATCTATCTATCTATCCACATACAAACACATATATATATATATTTGCACACATATATCCACACATATATGCACACATATAAACATCTATCTATCTATCTATCTATCTATCTATCTATCTATCTATCTATCTATCTATCTAAATACACATATATGTGTGTATATATGGACTCATACACATCTCTCTATATATATAATCACACATCCATACAACTCTCTCTCTCTTTATCTCTCGCTCTCTCTATGTATATGTACTCATACACACACATTGCGAAAATATCAAAAGTTTTCAAAAATCATGTGCTAAATATCACCATTAGCAGTAATGTTAACGCGATCAACTTTCTCGATGTGACCTTAGACTTGAATAAGGATAAAAAGCCATAGACCAAAGATATATAACACTATAGAGACAAACGTCAGTAAAGAATCAAACCACCTCCATAACATCCTATATAATATACATAAATCTGTCCAAGTTAGATTATCTATCAAATCTAGCAATAAGAAAATATTTGATATTAATAAAATCAAATATGTAAACGATTTCCAAACTCCATGTGCTTCTGACACGTGGTCGAGGAATAATTTGCTCCCCGGCGCAAACAATTAATAATGAAAAAAAAGAAAAAAAGAAAAAGAAAAAAGAAAAAAATGAAACTGAAGATTGACTTTTAAAATTTTCGATTCATTAATGTCAGTCAACAGAAATCAAAAGAATTCGATGATACTGCAGGAATATATAAACAAAAGAGTTGGATAGTCACTTGTGAATTTAAAAGAACGGCTCCCCACTATAGACTGGTGACCCCGACGTGGCAGCGAAATTTGAATATTTTCCTGTTCAACACAAACTCAACATGGCAACGGACGCGGAAGAAGCTTCAACAAATCAGAACCAATCAACCCATGGTTATTCCCACAGTGAGAAAAAAAATTCATTAGCTGTGTTCGCCCTTTCAACAAGGACCAAAAACTAAAAGATTCCATCGAATCAAGACGGGATTTGGATAACTCTCCATCTTGTACCGAGGAAAATAAGTCCGGTAGAACGGTTAAATGAAAGAAAGAAAACACATATTTTTATTTTTAACAAAAAAAAAAAAAAAAAAAGAAAACAGCAAAACAAAACGAAAACTACTATTTGAAAATAAGCGACAACAGATACCAACAACGACTCCGTTTTCTGAGGCGAAAGTTATGTGGTGATTCATTTCGAGCAAAGCAAGGGACCGGATGTTTACACTCTCACGACCAACAAGCAAATGACCAAAACTCGTCGGCGCGCACCCGGCTCCACGCAGATGTTCCGGTAGAAAACTAAAAATTCACTAAATATTAAATTCCAGTGCGCGAGCCTACGCGAATTTTATTTATCGGCCAATGGGAAGCCCAGAAGCAAATACGGATGCGAATTCCCAAATGATCTGCTTCGATCCAAAAAGAAGAAATAAAAAGCCGATACAGAAAGCATCGCCATACAGACAGACCCAGACAGACACACACAGACAGACTCGAGAGAGACCAGTGTAATTAGTATCTCCCTTGACCGAAGTCAAGCGAATTACTATACTTGCTTCCCTTCCCTATCATCTTATCCTTAGCTGTCTGAAAATTACTTACCGACCAAAAAGCGGATACATCAAAGACTAATTCCTAATTCACAACGATCCCACATCCATACGAACAAATTCTCTTTTCAACATTTTATTGCCATGAACATTTTAGCATCCGTTGGACCCATACTTAAAGGAATACTTTAATTGTAAAAACCTTAAGTGATATGTGTATATATAAAAAGGTTGTTTCTAAACTCAATTTGCTTTTCGTGCCTTATAATCTTTTATGACTTATAGTGAGCTATCTACAACGAGGCTAAATCTACTCTTCACTAGAACGGATAACCCACTATAGTAGAACTAAGCGACAATAAAGTAAATTTATGTCGTTAGAAAAAAAAATGAATGTAAAAATAAACAGAAACAACGTAAACGTAACATTGTATGGCTTAATCCGTCTTTGAATTGTCATGTTCAAACGAATATAAGAAGAATTTTCCGAAATTAAATTTAGATGCACTTTAACCATTCATGAACTCTAAAATAGATTTTTAACAAAAATAATGTCAATATAAACTATAGTTGAACTAACAACATCGATAACTATATATCCCAAGATACCAACATTATATTAAATATATTTCCAACAAAAACAACTTAAATTTTTAAAATAAATGGAACCGTCGAAAAGATACGATCTATCTTTTAAACGACTAATGTATGACTGATAATATTGTATACCGTGTAGCATACATTCCGGTAACGATATTTTGTTTCCACGGAAAATCCGTAGAAATTCCGTTTAATATAATCGAATGATTGTCGCAAAATAATTAAAAAAAAAACAGCACTGCTCTGTTTAATATTTCTGGCAATTAAAAAATGGTGTTAATACACCTTTTATCATCTGGGATGTCTTACTAGGGAAAGAAAATAGATGCAATTTAAGTCTTGTTGAAAAATGAGTTAACTTAGAACGCTTAAATAAGACCGAAAGAAATAAAATGATGGTTACTGTTGTAGATCCCGGGAATAGCCCAGCCAAAAATATCTGTTTAATTTTGCCCAGTCGTGACTCTACTCTTCAGCGGAGCCATGACTGGGTTAATACTCTTCGTCCGGAGGCAGAGAGATTGACAGTGTCAAAGGAATTACCGCAAGAAAACGCGGAATTCTCCCGTCTCGCTTCTATAGCAGTAGTATAAGTATACTCTGGACGAGTTCATCTTTAGGAAAAGGGAGAACCCCACAACAGTTACACTTTTTTATAATCAATTCACATATCATCTCAAGTAAGGCACGATCACCACTGGAACGCAGGCGGTTACTGTGCGAGAAAAAACAAGGTTACGTCGAAGAAAAGCTAAGAGATGGATGGAAATCGAGTTGATAGAAGATGGCAATTGACATCGCTTATACACTTTAGGAGATTGTAGCTATCAGGCAGTCAAGCAAACGGAAGGAAGTTACACAAACGAGGAATGCGAGAAAAGAAACTATTAGAGTAGAAAAGTGATTGCATTTAATTATTTTGACATTAAATGGGTGAGAACAAGATGCCATGTTGACGGGCAACACAAGTAAAAGCTCGTCAGAACAGTTGTCATGAAAATACTTGTAGAAAAGACAGAGAGAAGCAATATAACGTCGGTGAGAAAGTAAGTATCTGCTTAAATACGATGATCCAGATTAATTCTAATGTAAATTGTTTCGTTTTTTATTTAAAAAAAAAATCTCCTTTTATATTTAATATAAAAAAATATATTCACAACAATAATTATTTACTTTTAATTGTTTATATATATATATGCATATATTCATATATATATATATATGCATGTAAATATTTATATCTATACATGTATATATAGATTTATGTATATATTCATATATATTATTTATACATATACATATTTACATATATATATTAAAACATATATATATATGTATATATATATATATATTGACATTCAAACATTTTATCGCTTTAATATAGTGGACAAGTTGTAGAGAGAAATGAATTCTTGGTGAAGTGTGTTTTATTGTTGGGTTTTCTGTATGGTTTATATGTGCTTTTTTAGGCTAATGGTAACATCTAGGAAATAAACTTCAGTTAGTTTAGTTTTTATGTCTATATCGAATCTATTACTTTTGAAAATCTTTATCATAGCTTTTCTGGTTTCGTCTTTGTGTTGTTTGTTACAGTTTCTTAGGATTATTAGACCGTCGTCCTGTATCATTTTTATCTATCATTTTACTTAGTTCATGTAGTAAATGTATGCCTATGATTTCGCAGGTCCCTGCACCGTCGAAGCTTCCCATAGTAGTATCAAATATGCCGTATTTCTTCATCTATGTGTTCATTGTCGAATAGTAGTGATTTGCGAGAGTGTTTAATGATATCAATTTCATTTGGGTTTATTTTTATTTACTTCTGGGCCAAGGTGATGGCCATATCTAGCGTGAGTTCTGTTATAGACGGGTAAAATTCTTTTATGTCGAATTATACAAATTGGCAATTATGTTTATTAATTATGTTTTATTAAAGACCCTGGAAACAAAGATATTACACACAAAAAACATACTTCTTAAATAGAAAATACCGAACAGCACAATACTTTGTAAATACATCTGAGAAGTCAAAAACAAAACCAAATCACCCCAATAATAACATGGAAAATACAAAAAAGAACATCGTCCTACAACAATCAATCAAAAAACTGCAGACTCTGCCTGGAGGAGAAAATAGCTTTTATTACCTTCCCTGAGCAAAACAAACTACTAAATAAACGATCTGAACTAATATCAAAATGCAGGCATGAAAACATATTTTTACTCCGTTAATTAAAAATAGAAAACTAATAATAAGGAGCAAATTATAAACAAAGTAACAAAACGTCGGCGATATAACATCCATTACAATAGATAAATAATAAAATAAAATAATATAAATAAATAAAATAAAAACAAATCATAAAAGGTAATAACAAATTAAAAAGTAATAAGTAACAAATCCAAATAAATAAATTAATCATCGAAATACAAAAGAATAAACAAATAACAAGTCAAATAGATTTACTCAAATAAATAAATAATCAAGCCACTCTCGCCAAAATAACCGTTAGAAGGATTACCCCCAATGCCCCACTGACACGTATATATAAATAGCTGAGAAAAATTTCAACATAGGTGGCCTTGTGCTACATTTTTTGTAAAAATACAAAAATAAATATTGGCCTGATTTTTGCGCTTATAGCATGAAACAGTCTGTCACCCCTGAGTGTTGACTTCAATGCTCACTCTTTTATATTTACTTACGCTCTATCTCTCATATTGAGCACTTTATCCTATAAATATTGCACACCTTGAAACTATATATATATATATATATATATATATATATATATATATATATTGAAGCAAAAATTTATGAATTCCTGTCGTTTACTCTTAGAAGGTATTTGCGGTAAATAAGCTTAGCAATAAACTGCTCGATATTAATGATAGATATAGTCTATTATCAGAATTGATATAGAAAAAAATGTCACTTAACTAATCAGTATCACCTTTGTCATGCCGACTTAGAAATTTCCTGAACGTTTAAATTACGCACATTCATTTTTTGATTTTCCGCTGATTTTTTCAATATTTATGTGAGTGAGTGATTTTTTTTCTTGACGAATTTCATTTTATCAGTTTATCTTTTTTCTTTTCTTTAATAATTTCTCTTTTTTACTCACTTCCGTTTTCTTCTGGTTTTCTTCTGATGTTTTTGAAGTACTGAATTCTCGATGATTATTTTGTCGTGTGTTGACCGCTTGGCTTTGAGGCTGATGGTTGAATATTAATATGTGTACTTATGAGTGTATGTGTGCACTCACGTGCTCACGCGCACTCGTCTGGCAGTGAATTGTGCTTTATATTGTACTAATCTCTTTTCTTAGTATTAGTATTTAATCGACAAAATTTATTATTCGTTTGAATAACGGTATTTCTTTATTATTTCATTTATCTTGTTTAGTTGTTAACTGTTAAGTATTGCTAACTTTTCCTCCAAAAACATTTTTTCAAATTTCTGCTAAATATCTCTGAAAATTCAAGAGGTTTAAAAGAAAAATATATAGACATAATATATATATACGCTCTTACACCCTGATTGAGCACTCTGGAAGAATGGTAGACTTTGAAAAGCAGTAGCTACTCTGGCATCTACGCATCGTTCATTCAGCAATGAATTAGAACACTCTCAGCTATTGGGCGTGTATAATGATAATATACACATTAAAAAGTATGCCTCCTTCTACCGAGCGTCTGTAGCTCAGAGGCAGAGTTGCCGACTGACGTCAATGCGGTCGGGTTTCAATCATGAGTAAAAGGCAATCGGCTGCCTAATTTTACTGACGAGCTGTTATACAGCGAAACAGATCTGTCTGCGGATGACTATATATATTCATTTAATTTTTATGGAACATAAAAATTAATTCCATGCTAATCAAAAAAAAATAATATAACCATTTGATGAGAAAATATTTTGTAAGCATAAAAATACCGCTAAACATTTGCTTAAAACATTACATTACGTTATTATCTTTCTACAGATGCTTTGTTTATGAATATAATTTATATTTACCTAATACATAAAAAATGCATATCCATTTTTAAAAAAAGCATGAGAAATACTTTAATAAAAAATGCAACTAAGACAAGAATCCAATTACTAAATTATTGCAATATCTCGAGAAATTTCACCCACCCACGTCTACAGTCATTCTTCATTCACACATATATACACTTATATGAACTAATGTTACGTCCAACATACACCTTGGCAAACAATAGTTTCATTACAAACACACATAAGCACAATTAAAATTGGCAGACCAAATTATTCCTCGCAATTATTTATCAATTGAACGTCGCACATGTCTGACTAATAAGCCAAATCATAATATTGCAGTATTATGTTTTTCTTTTAATTCTTTCTCAATTTCTGTCGAAGCTTTAATAAATGTAGAATGTGTTAGATTGAGATACATTTCGTATTTGTTATTTATTTTATCATCTTTTCGAATTCTGATCCATACATCTAATTATATTTAAACACATGTATATTGATATATTTAAACATGTTTTGTTAAAAACGACTGACAAGGAAAATTTTATTAATTTTGTATTTCATTTTTACAGTATTTTTACATGTTTATCTTTTGCTAGAGATAAAGAATGTAATAATGTTCCAAAATATTTTACTTTCCAAGCATTTTTAACCTCTTCACTGGCCATTTTCAAGGTTCTTATTTTATCCTCGTGCTTTCACTGTAACGTAATTTTTGCGTTTTTTAAGAGGAACGTTCTTTAAAAGCTATTAAGCGATGCGGGTGACTGGACATCGTTGGAGCTTCTGTATATGTTTTAAAAATTTCATAACTCCATTTTCACTGCTAACTGGTGTAAGATTTTTGGTAGAAGAAAAACACAAAATTACGTTACAGTCAAAATATGAGGATAAAATAACAACATCGGAAAATAAGATCCTTAAAAATGGCAAGTAAAGTGGCTGAAAGCGCTTAGAAAGTAAAACATTTTGGAATATTTTTACATTCGTTATCTTACTTGGTCGTTTCTAACAAAACATGTTTTTAAAAAAATTGCTGCCAAAATATACAATATATATTAGTATCGTGTAGGAGAAAACATACTACGAGCCACCAGGGATAGGGAGACGTGGAGAACCATAATCGCTTAAGTCCTAAAGGAACAGGGCACATAACAGAAAAAGAAGTGCAATGCTAGGGAAATATTTTAGGCAATTTTTATATGTGTAACAGAAGAGATAATAACCTATACATAGGAAACAATAGATATGGGAGAAAATAACAAACTTATACACACACACACACACACGCACACACACACACACACACACACACATATATATATATATATATATATATATATATATATGTATGTATGTATGTGTGTATGTGTGTTTGTCTGTGCGTGTGTGTGTGCGTGTATGTGCTTGCGTGTGGTATGAATTTCATTCCGAATTGAAAATAATGTGTGCCTCAATAAGAACTTTGTATTTTGACGTCTGTCCAACTCAAAGTAAGCTAATTAAATAGAGACATCTTTTATATAGGTAAAGTTTTCTTTCTCTATGTAAACAAAAACACACCTCCATGTTTACAGATGGATAGACATTGACTTAGATTTGCGGCTCGTGCCGGAAATCTTAATCGGAGAGCCAAGTTTCAATTTCTATTTTAGTAACAGTCAAATTCCAATTCTTTATATTCACTTAGGCGCAAATATTTTTGGGAAATGATGACTCCACCTACTTTCCCTTCCCCCATATGTGTTAATTACTAAAAACTTATATTGGTAAAATCTATTATTATTTCCC
This sequence comes from Ascarosepion bandense, assembly GCA_037127315.1. NCBI lineage: Eukaryota > Metazoa > Mollusca > Cephalopoda > Sepiida > Sepiidae > Ascarosepion > Ascarosepion bandense. The sequence goes on from JBBBDQ010001099.1 coordinate 867,408, forward strand.
TATATATATATATATACATATATATATATATATATATATATATTGGCATATGAAATATTTAGATTTTGACATTAAATAGTACAAAGATGCTTTGATATGCCGTTAAAAATCCAACGAAACATTGTTCTTCGATGTAAAAAATCTCCCTGCAAGATGCACATCCTGTTTTCTCTTATAAATAAATTACTCCAATTATCAATCATTAGGAAGTATAAAGATCAGACAAAATATGAAGGTGATGTGTGTAAATTAAAGTCGAACACTTCAATACGAACAGAAATAACGGAACGAGATAAAAAAGGAGAGATAAAGAGAAGTAAAGTAGAGGGAAGTAAAAAAGGCCATGACGTAGGAATTGAAAAACCATATTCAAGGATAATATGATGTTAAGCTTAATGAAACTTAAAGCCGGACGATTGTCCAAGGATGAAACACAAATAATGATAACGTAGTTTCCTAGCGCTATTTTCAGCTGTTTAATCACACGTTTACTTTTACTGAGTTAATGACTAAGATGAATGCATGCACAACAATCCGAACATTATCTGCCTGTCTCTTGTCTGTTCATGCTGAAAATTTTCCCATTATAAGTCAACAATGAGCTTGTCCTTTCGTTAATGTACAAAAATCTAGATAATAATTATTTAGGACAAAATTTATTCTCGCTAAACTACACATGAGTGTAAACAACAAAATAGAATCTAGTTTGAAAATCTAATTACTTGCAAGGATAGATAAAATTGTAGACACGGTTTAATAAAATATGCATATCGAGACTGTAATTAAATTTTAATAAAGAAACTAAAACCGACAAAAATCTATATTTTGATAAATTTACTCTGAATATATTTCAATCAACAAAGATTTCTTAAATTTGTTTGAATGAAACTGAAATTATCAAAGGATAATATCTTTTAGTAAGAATAATATTATGAACAGGGTTAAAATCTTTTCATCTTAAAACATGAAAATTTGTATATAAAAATCAACGTGTTCTAATTGAATTAACATTTGACAAAAACGAATGTAGAGAACAATATTCCTCACGTCCGATTTCATTTATACATTTCTGAAGACGTTCTTGGAAGTTGGCATCTAATCTTTCTAGCTCTGTCAATTTGGGTAACTTCCACGCAAAGAGCTCCCTTTAAATCGTTCAATGTACATGGCTTATGAAAAGTTCATTAATATATTTTTCGGGAAGACTCTATTCTGGTATATCCAAAAGGAATGATCAACAATTTATTTTTAATTCAGATTTATCTCTTATTTATGAAGCAACTATATAGTGCATATCTGTTCGCAAGCTGAAACAGGCTATAAGTGCATCTTTAAAAATCTGAATGACCAATATCTTGCAGCTGACCACTATTCTGGTTTTGCCTTAGTGGTTTAATGGGAAAAGATCTGACGGGTAAAATTCAATAATCCCAAAACAGAATTAATAATGTGCTATCATCACCAAACTGACCCTGAACTTTCAACTATCAGGATTGAGGAGTGGTCTCTCAGTTAGACTCCTTGCCTTGAACGTCTATTCAAACACAATATTACCCAACACCTCATATGATCGGTACATTGTACAGCTCTAGTTTGTATCTCGCACTCTCAATCCCTTATATTGCAAGAGCGCTATAAAGAAACACCTATTTTCCTAGAGTCTGAGGTAACGGATTGTATATATAAGTTCAGCGAGGTCTAGGACAAACTTCAGTTGCGACAGACTCTTAAAATAAGGAGCCGCTTTGAGACTGCAAACATTCATTGTAACTGGTGATAATTTGGTTGGTTTGATTCAGATAAAATTTACTGATTTGGTGTTTGAAGAAAAAATATATTAGCCATCAATTTGTTAGTGTTAGTTCAGAAGAGATAGCAGCTACAAGGCGCTGTTAATATTGATGGTTGTAAAAGAAAATAGTATAGTCTGATGAAACAAACATTGAATTATTTAACCATCCGTCGAGGAAAACTGTGCAGAAGTCGCAAGTTAGTTTGATGTTCTGTAGCTATTTTGCAGTAAAAGGCCCCGAGCGTTTAGTTAAACTTGACAGCATCACGAGAAAGGATCAATACATAGATAGTTTAAGGCAGACATTGCAGACCTTTGCCAAGGAATTGATTCTTGAAGATCAGTTGATCAAATACAGGGTGAAGCAGGGTAGACGGGCGTTTTTTGAAATAGCTTTTACTCTGCCCTAGAGGCAGGGACATATGTTCAGTAGTATTCGGTCAGTGGTATCTAAGAATAGCGCTGTAGATGATAGACAACCGCGTGTTCACCTACGACAGTTTGCTGGCGATTTTGGCCCCCTCGACCCCCAGATTTCTCAATGTTTGAATATTTCTTGTGGTGAAACCTTAGGACATGTTTGTGTGAGCATAAGCCATGAACATTGCTTGATTTGAAGTAAGCTATTTGCGTAGAAATCGCCCCAATCGACAGAGGGTTGCTAGAAAGAGAGGAGGCCAACTTCCAAGAAGGCCTTCAGAAATGCATCAGTTAAAACTGGCAAAAGCGATGTTGTTTTCTAAACTTGCTTTTGCCAAATACTATTTCAATAAAAATACATCGACATCGATGTAAAGTTTTTTGGAAAGAAAATGAATGATTTTGTGAATTTTTCAAAAATGAAACGTTTATCTTCTTTGCAAAATACTGTACTAGAATGATGACAATCATACTAAGAGTTTAATGAAAAAATCCGTTAGAATTAGATCATTTACAAAAATGGTCAGATCAGATCTTATTCGTTAATTCTATAGATGTTTGTGAAAGCGGTTGAATTTTACGATAAAGCAAATGAATACTAAATTTCACCAAGAATTAGATGATATTTCTCAAGATGGTGTGAAGAAAATGCAATTGCAATGGCCCACAGGAAGAAAGAATACGTTATTGACTATTAATTAAATAAGTCATTTTTTTTATTTTTAACAAAGAACCAAAATCACTGATTATTTGACTGTTACTAAATTATTTTCACATAACATTTTGGATGTAAAGCATTCGGTGTAATCCAGTTAGAAACGAAAGCACCAAAACATAACATTAAGTGGTGACGCTGACTTGCATTGCTTCATGACTATTTGAAACTATTCATAGCGTAGCAATTCGAAGAGACCCGATGAATAAAGCGGCTAATACTTCCGCAGTATAGGCGTCTAATCGAATATTTATGGGATATATGAGCCTATCGCGTGCAAAATCCTGTCCTTCTAAATATCAAATAACGTATGGTTCCTACCGAGATGGCATGTTGTTGGAGGTTTTCAATAACCTAAGATTAAAACTTGGTGCAGGTTGGCTAAGGAAGAGTAGATTTGACGACGTATCAAAACATGATAGATTATTTACCGTAGAATTTGTAAAGAGTAACAATTGGGGATGGGATATTCTACTCTCCATAAACGTTAACCGTCAGCCGAATTTATCGCGCTAAAAATTACCATGCACCACACTGACTACATAAGCATGTTTGGGCAGCAATCATTTTCAAGCAAATTAAAAAAGAAAAACGAGGAAGATTTTATTAATATTTTATTTTAGTTTTCCAGTAAACTTACTTGTTTCTGTTTTGCTGAAGATACGGAATGTAAAAATGTTCCAAACTTAATAATTTTTCAACCGCTTTTAGCTATTTTGCAGGATATTTTCAAGAGTGTTATGTTTCAGATGTTACTATTTTTGTCCCTATGTTTTGTTTATTTTGTGATTTTGAAAATGTGCGCTATATATATATATATATATATATATAGTGTATTGAGGCAGCAGATTATTTTATAAACATATACTGTTAAGTATAACAAAAAATGAATGTCTATTATGTTTAATCATGAGCCGTTCTAAACATCGTATTTTTGGCTTAAAAGTAACAGAAAGCGAAGAGGAGAACAAAGAGGAAAAAGGGATTAAATGCACAAATGGAAGAAATGGGAGAGACAACAGAAACGGCTACAAAATAGAAATTTCAAACCTTGGCCGGAAGTGAATTGCAAAGATACAGACATCAATTACATTGTTTCAAACTAAATTCTTTGACATTATTTTTAAAAAAATGGTGAAATAAAATACAAATACAGAGTAATTATTCATAAAAAGTAAATTAGAGAATATTTAAAAACATAAAACGAAGATATAAATTTATTAGCGCTAATATAATAAATTGGAGAAATAAAATAAAAGAAATTAAAATTAAAATTAACACTTACATTTCAAAATTTAATTAAGATCAAAATTAAAAGAAATTAGATTGAAATAATTATTAACATTAAAATTAAAATTTACGGCAGCAAATAGATTACAATTTATAATAGAAAATGAAGTTAAAATAACATAAGAAAAGAGATCATATAGTTGAAATAAATTATCAAGATAGTAAGATTAATACAATAAAAAGTTTACAATTGCTAAAGTTTCATACCTTAGATTTTACAATTCTAGCAGGATTGTAATTATCAATTATTTAATATGATTAAAATCAACTGTAGTTTAATGCTTTTGATTTAGTAATATGTCACTTTTCATGTACTTAATATTTTGTATTTTTCTTGCAGACAAAGATCTACATCTAGATATTCTAGCTTGTTTGAGAATTTCCCATTTAACTTTAAGTGTTTTATTCATTTCTTTTAACTTCAAAAATATTTATAAAGTGATGTCATATTTTGTTTATCCTTATAAAAATTGAGAGATAATTCTAAAAACGCTTTTTAAAAAAATCATTGCATTTCCAATATAAACTTTAGTAACCCTAGAATTTTCTACTGATGAGATAAATCACATGTAAACAAGTGATTTAGAGTAACACTCATTAGATAAGGGGCATTAGCTGAAGTTTCTACAATTACATGAGTTTTTACTATGGGGCAAATTAAAATGAGTAGTAGAATTACTATTGTGATTATTGTATTATTTCAATACTTAATTGTTATGCAATTCAATTATTTTTTTTAAATTTTAGAGCAACTATAACTGAGCTTTAGAATATTCCTATTGAATATTTTGCTCAAAAGGTTAATTTTGGGAGAATGTTTATCAATTTATTTAACTTTCCAGTTTGATATCAAATACCTGATTAAATTGAGGATTATAACTTAAGTTTACTGTTTCTATTTTTCTTTTTGGAGAAACTATATGTTCCACAAAATTCATCTCAGAAGTTTGAAATCTGCTATCCCTAAGAATTTTATCATAAATCGGTTTTTGTTTTTGAATATTTCTTTGCTAGAAGAGTGTATGTTAGTGCAACGATCAACTGATGATGGAATATGTTTGATAACGGATGGTGGATGATTAGAACCAGGGTTTATATAAATTGTGTTAGCATTATTTTTCGTGTAAGGTTAAAAGTTATTAAAAACTAAGTCTAGCGTTATGTCTAAGAAGTCAACTTGTTTTATATTGGAATTAATTACTACGCTAAGAGCAAAAGATTTAAAGACTCTATAGATTAATTTTCCAAATTCATCAACATTATCTACAGTAGATTTATTTACTATCGTGATTCCATCATCTCTATAAAGGCCTATATTATCTAAATTAATGTCATCATATGCCGTAAAGTTGTACAGAAAAAATAATCCAACTAAATCTGAAGTCACTGCAGAATCCAGAGCGCCCATAGATAAATCTAACTCACGTTCAATCTTACTTTTAGTTTGTGTTATTCTTTGATGGAGTTTATTTTTGTGGTTTTTTACTTACTGAGGGAATAGAGGGTTGACTTTTTCCATGTATTTTATATATATGCCTATATTTGTGTATAATTACTTTATTATTTATGAGTGTTTTTTTTTTTTTGCATATGAATGCATTCAAACAACAGGTACCGCGATGGGAACGGAAATAGCGCCGACATATTCAACACTCACACTAGCATATCTAGAAGAAAACCTATTCAACCAAATAGGACAAAAATATGAGGAAGACATAAAAACAGAACTCACTAAAACGTGGAAAAGATATCTAGATGATTGTTTAATCTTTTGGAGATCAACATGGGGAGGTAAAAATAAACTACACACCCTACTCCAAAACTTGTACTTCCAAACATTTCACACTAGAATATAGCTATAATGAATTGCTATTCATAGACATACGCATAAATACAAAAACAATTACATCATCACAGAACTTTACCATAAAACACAGACACCCAACAATACCTCTATTTCAAGTGTCACCCCCTAAAATTTGGCTTAAATCCATCCCCTAATCGATGAATTTGCACACTAGTAGTTGGCGAAACCCTTCATAAAATACGCCTGGAGGAACTACGAAAGGCACTACAAATAAGAGGATACCCCATTCCCCTAATAAACAAAGGTATCCAGTTGACAGAAGAAATACCATTAGAATCTCTCAGGAATCAAAAAAACAAAAACAAAAAACATGAAAAATAAGAAAAAATTCTCGCATACGTCTCCACATATAACAAAAGCAAACCAGAATTATTTGCAAAGATAAAAAGGCACAAAGAATTACTCAACAAAAAATGATAAAATAAATCTTAAAAAAGAACTAAAACGCCAACACAAAAATTTAAAAAACATACTAATCTCATCACATTTCGAGCAACATACAAACCAGGGGTGTCACAAAATGCAAGAAAAAGATGTAATTAAAGGAGAACACTTCAAGTTCGAAAACACATCTACATTCGAAATAAAAACAAACCAGAGCTGCAATTCTAAAAATGTAATTTATACTCTAAAATGCGATGAATGCGCAAAAATATACGTGAGAGCGACACTAGTCCTGAACAAAAGAGTAGCCATGTAGAAAAGTAACATTAAACTAGCCAATAACATGAGATTGTACGTTTCCCAACAATTACACAAATGTAGTGGAGGTAAATTCTGTGTCATGCCTATCTACCGAAATGCAGATTATGACACACTCATGATGCAGGAAAAATTATTTATAAAAGTACAAGCCTTCTCTCAACAAATCAACATGAAAAATCTCAGACACAGACACAGAAACACAAAATTAAAACGCGCTAAAAATAAAAATAAAAAAATTTCGCAAACCATTGGAAAATTAATATCCCAAAAAACAACAAAAAGAAATAGATGACCCTTGGAATTGAATCAAAATCGCTGAAAACAATTTTGAAGCATAAAGACGAAATACAATTTTGCCAGTTGGTGTAAAAAACATAGCCAACGAAAGGGAATAATTCCCAAAACAGAAGAAATTTAACGAGTGAGTGTGAAAAAACAAACAAACAAAAAGAAAAAACGAAACAAAACAAACAAAAAAAGTACAAACACGCTCGCATATGAACTTTCTGACCCGCTCACCACCCAATCATCGATATATACACGATATTTTTTCGCCGTCAGAAACGGATCTCATTTATAAAGTCACAAGTTTATTCGCCTGAAGAGAGTCAGATTTGGAGTCGAAACACGTGTAGAGACACAAATACCATTACAGGCAGTTATTATTTTATGCTAAAAACAAGGAATATTAAAAAGTTATAGTAATAAAAATAAATCTACATTTAAAAAAGCTTTCATGTCATCTTGCTCTTTTCTCTTCTATACCAATGTCTCTCGTTGAAACAACCCGTATTTCTTTTTTTTATATATGTATACATATATATAAATATATATGGATATTGCTGTTATGTATCTTGACATTGTGGTGGCACGTCCTGTTCATGGCAACACTATGTCAATATATAATTTGCTTCTCACCCCTGTTTACCTGATAACATCCCAGAAATTTTTTTCTGGGTCATACCGATTGTTTCTTGTTTTTTTTTAATGTTCTGTAAGATTAATAAATTTTCATTATTTGCGACCTGAAGAGATGGGTACTAAAAACATCTTCACTTCTATATATATACATATACATATATATATATACACACACACACACACATATATATATATATATATATAGTACTGTGCAAAAGTATTAGGACAAGAACTTTTTTATCTTTTATGAGTCACCAAATAAAGTTTAAAATTACTCCTGTCCTAACACTTTTGCACATTATCAAAAATATTAGGACAGAGATTATTTACCTAAAACCCTCACCGAAATTCAAATACAGGGTGAAAAGCCAAAACCATTTTAAGAATTATTTAACTAAAAAGAAAGAAGAAAGAAGGCGTCGAAATTTGAATTGGGCCCCCACAAAGCCCTGATCTCAATCCTATTGAACATCTATGGGGTATTTTGTATAGAATAATTGATAAATCCAATGTTATTTCGCAAGACACACTTTGGGAACAAATGCAAACTGCTTGGCAGGAAATACCATCAGATACATTGAAGAAGTTTGTGGTGTCAATACCTAACAGAATGAAGGCTGTGATCAACGCAAAAGGCTATTGTACTAAATATTAAATTTATTTTGCAATAAGTATTTTTTTTGTTAAATCATTTGCTGGGTATATCAAATAAAAGTACTTCAATTAAATTGTTTATTTTTTGTCAGTATGCCTCATAAAAGATAAAATAGTTCTTGTCCTAATACTTTTGCACTGTACTGTATATATATATATATATATATATATATATATATATATAGTGTATTGAGGCAGTAGATAATTATTTAAACATGTATTGTTAAATGTAACCGACAATGAATGTCTATTACGTTTAATAATGAACCGTTCTAAACATCGTATTTTGGCTTTAATTTCTGAATAAATAAAGACAAAAATTGTACAGCATTTAGATATTGTTTTATTACGCTGATACTAAGCTTTCTGCTAACATGAGCTGTTTTTAGAATGGTCGCACGGACATTCGTATAAAGACATCCACCATCGAAGATGATACGTTTTTATGTTGACATAAAATATTGTTATGTGACGATAAAGGTCACCAAACCGCAAACAGGTCATAAATTAGTAATGCGTTTCTATGACGTTACACAACATGAGAGACCAAAATGTTAACAACCGAACCATATGTTTAAATGCAATGTAATGTGTTGTTACTAGTTTGAAATGTGATTTTATCGAGAGTGGGTAGATTTGATTTAATGTAGATGGTCTCCAATATCTGAAGTTTCTTTTTACTGTGTAAATGTGTGAGTATTATTGTGTTATCTACCAAAATCTGTCTAATATTTCGTATATGGCTATGTTTTTCTAAAAGATGTTGTTTAAATGAACTATGATCAGAAAGGTGACGGGAGAGTGTGGTTGCTGTAAAGCCAACATATGTAGTGAGCTTATTAATAGTATCAGAGATACAATCTCTGAACGGTCATGTAATTTGATGCACTACATTGGTTTTCTGTAGAGATTTAGTTGTGTGCTTAAAGAGTTTTTATAGACTATGAGGTCAATTTTCATGAATCATTTTATGTATGATGAGCTTAATTTGTTTATTATTATTAATTAGTTTAACATTTTTGTTGTAATGTTTTTGAGTGTTGTTTCATCATATCTGTAATTATTATGCATTTGGTTGCAATAGTATGAGTTAATACTGTTATGTTTATTGTGACGTACATTTTTGTATAATATATTAATATAATAATGAATCCGTATACACGCCTGTGCACTTCGTGAAAACAGCATTTAAACTATAAAAAAGTGTAAATGAATGTAAAAATATTATCGACTCGACCAAATGGAGATCCTACACAAGCATAAACACACATACAAACAAAATAAATAAAATGAGATTTTTAATCATCAGGTCAGATCGTGTAAACTGGGACCGAAAAGTTTCAGCCACCTTGCAATTTGTTAATTATATTTTGGATTGCTTAAGAGATTCGATAATATGGCAGTGATCAAGGAATACTCTTTGTTCAGTCGTAATTAAATGCGGAGGGAACCTGTTATTTATTGAGCTACAAAGTGAAGTATAAAGCTATTTGCTCAGCTTAACATAAAAAAGAAAGAAAATTCAAGCGAAGGGGATCAAGTTCTACAGATGAGTTGAAAATATAATATGGACATATTTCTAAAAGCAACGCAGTCTTAAGCAACATATGAAAAAAGAAACTCATGTAATAAAAAAAGAGCCTTCTTTTAGTTTTGAGTTTTGCTTAACGGCATATCAACATCTGTGGGTTATTTATGCAAAAAGGTAGGGTTTTAAGGTATTATTTTATGTTCAGTTATAGTGAGAAGGTTGATTTAGTCACATTTTGTTTAAAAATTCTTTTCATTTTTTATTTTAGAAAACTGAAGATGTCTTCTAGTTTTGCATTAAAAATGTATTGCTGAAATAATTTACTTTTCTTTTAAAAATTTATTATGGCAATATTTTTTGCTTCCAAAAATGTATTTTTGGTAATATTTTTTTTCTTCAATAATGTATATTTGTCTATAAAAGTCTGTTTTTGTCCTTTCATAGTGTTTTGAACCTAGGTTGGGGGTTAACTATTTGCCCATAGCTGGGGCCCAAACAGGTGCTATCACTCCGGGTCAGGGCGGAGCTGGAAACAAAGTCTCAATCAAAGGCCTTGCTGCCGGATGCAGTTTACCGTCTTACCCAGGACCATAACGGAGAAAGAAGGCATGCAGAATGTAACACTTATATGACATCTTAAAAGCAAGGAAATCAAGAGAGAATAATATGCAACAAAGTCATGGAGTTTGTTTAAATCACTTGCAAATATGGCACAAATGCTGAGGGTTACGTTTTAAAATAGATAGTGTAATAAGAGAACAGAAGTTGTAGTGAGGCATGATTTTCCTGATTTTAAAGGGACTTGGCTGATGAGAAAGTATTAGATTTGAAATGATGTCACAGTGACTGATTCAGCCGGGCGAACTGAAACCACAAGCAAACGATTTCCATTTTCATTATGTTAAAAGTGCAATGCAATACCTAAGAATAACATAAGAAAAAACTGTGTATATTTGAGTAAATTGTTTTAATAATTTTTATTTCGGAACATTTCTTTATCTGATTTTAGTGAAGCGTTAAGAACCAGTTGAATGCCAATGAAGCTCATGTAAAATATTCAATTTCCGTTTTCGGTTTGTACACAAACTTTTACCACATAGAGCTTTTTGGTTTGAACATTGCCAGACGTTCGTATATTAATAATATTTGATGTGGGTGTAAGCTACTGCCCTATTTATAAAACATTTTCTGTGCTTGCTTTTATATATATATATATATATATATATATATATATATATATATATAGTAATCCGCAGACGGATCTGATTCGCTGTATTACAGCTCATCAGTACATTTAGACATCCGATAGCTTTTTAGCCAAGACTGAAACCCGACCGAATTTGTGACAGTCGGCGATTCTACCACTGAGCTCTCTCTCTCTCTCTTTATATATATATATATATATATATATATATATATATAGAGAGAGAGAGAGAGAGAGAGAGAGAGATAGAAAGAGAGATATAAAATGGCTAGAATAAGTAAAGAACAAGTAGGAAAAAGTGCCGTTAATGTTTCATTTTTAACAACTTGCTTCAGAGATTTATTAAAGACGAATGATTTAAAAATCCAAGAGACTGTATGTTGATTGAGGTATAGAGTCATTGGTCAGATACATGTCATGTGTGATAAAGCATTGGATGAATATTAAATGTAGAATGAAAAACTTGAGTCTGTGTAAGTGTGTGTGACAACGCATAATAAAATCATTGGATGTTTATTATGAATGCAAGCGAAAATAATGTGTGTTAAGCACATCCAAACCATAGATGAACTAAGTGTGTGTATATGTCGATAACATTAGTATTTATATATATATACAAGCATTTTTTCTTTAGTAAACGAGATATTACGCGACGTAGATTTCTACCATGTGGCGTCTTCAGGCGACGTGCAATAACAGATCATAGCGTTTTTTAAAAATTTTTTGTATATCTCTTGAGCTGGGGTTTCCAGGGATTCTTTCAATGTGTTGCTTTGTTCCATTTTTTATCATTCCAAGTGCACCTACTATCACTGGAACAACTCTTGTTTTCAATTTCCACATTTTTTTCTATTTCAATTTCCAGGTCTTTATATTTTGACACTTTTTCAAATTCCTTGGTTGCTATGTTACAATCCGCTGGACAAGCCATATCAATTAATAGGCAATTTTTTTCTTTCTGGTTTTTCACAATAATGTCCGGCCTATTTGCTTCAATTTTTCTGTCTGTGTAGATGGTGTAATCTCATAGAATGGTGACATCTTGTATTTCTGTAACTGGAGCTTGGTGGTGTTCATACCAGTATTTGTTTACAGATTTTCCATTGTATTTGCACATTGTCCAATGTAAATATTGCCCCACTCTGTCGTGACGATTTTTATATTCATTTTGTACAGAACATCCTTGAGATTAGATGGTCTATTGTTTCTTGGTATTTATCACAGAACCTGCATTTTGGATCCACATCATCATTATTATTATTATTATTATTATTATTATTATTATTATGCGGGAGACAGTTGAGGGAAAAACTAACAAAACTCCAAACATGAACCGAAGACGAGTGTTAAGACTGCATTCAACAATTTAAACAAGGAGACTGGACAAAAGAGATGCAGGGAATTCCGAATTCGTCTTAAGGCCGTGCTTGAAGCCAGTGGTGATTTCATTCAATACGTTTATTTTTGTATTTGAAGATATTTTTATGTAAACTTGGTAAATAGGTCTGTAAAAAATGAGATATTAGTACTATTGTCATTTTGGCGTAAATTAAACAACAATTTATTCATTATGCTCTCTATATATGTGCGTTTATGTATTGACTGTAAACCTCTAATCTTTTTGGAAAAATCCCTGTCGGTAATAGTCGCTTAAATAGCTGGTCAAACAACAACAGCAACAAAAAAGGTAATATTTATTTGATGAATGGTTCTTATTCTTTACTTTATCAGTCATCTTCTTACTGTTCAGCGTTCTTTTGTTTTTTTCGACGTTGCCGTTGTACTAATTCATAACTCACGTGTATCATTCTTATTTTAATATTTATGATATTTCCCACAAGTGATCATATCAGTCAGTTAAGTGCCATACGTGATACACGCTTGGGCGATCATCTCTCGAAAGAGACATGACTGACTGGGCAGAAGATTATCCATTATTGCCATTGCTTTCTGCGGTAGACTGGTTGCCGACCAAGGCTATAGAACCCAATCTGTCCTGCTATTTAACCCATAACTGGATGGAAGAGACGGATTAGTACCTTTCCCAAGGGTATTTGCGCGTAAGTGAATACAATGGACTCAACTGGAATTCGAACTCGGCTCCCCGGTTTCTCGTTCCGAGCCGATATCCCCTGTACCACAACGCACATCCAAGTGATCATATACTTAATCAGTAATCTCAGGACTGAAAACTGAGTAATTATTTTTTTTTATTAATTTGTTATTTTCAATAAAAGTAGATAGGATCACCTATCGCCTGGTTTATACTCTTCACCCTTGAACAGGAGTAGAGGCTCATTTTTTGTTTCCTGGTTAAGAAGGGGTTCCCGTTTCTTTTCCTTTTCTCATCCCTTAATGGTTGTGCTTTCGTGAGTTTCTTGCTATGTGCGTGGATGGTGGCAACGTTTCTTCATACTGATGATAACTGGTTATCAATTTTGTGGTTGCTGCCCCGGCTAATAATTAGGAACCAGAACTTCTGCATAGCGTCTAAAGAGGCTTCTCTGGGCAGCAGTCGCATAATATCGGGGATCTTGCAGTGCCATGTCACGCATAGATGGGTGTCCATGTAAACACTTCCAGTGGAAAACCCTGAGACCACACTATCCTGCAATCTGCGCCAGTTCTCTTCCTACACATGTCATATATGAGGAACCTCTGCTACTACTACTATCAGTCAGTTAAGTGCCATAGAGGATACACGTTTTGGGCAATCATGTCTCGAAAGAGCCATGACTGACTGGACAGAAGATTATCACGCAGTAGGATGCCATTACTTTCTCCGTTAGACTGGTTGCCAGCCAAGGCTATAGAACCCAATCTGTCCTGTTATTTGACCCATGACTGGAGGGAAGAGACAGATTAATACCTTTCCCAAGGGTATTTGAGCGAAATACCCTTCTACTACTACTATAGGCACATTTATAAATCGACCATCCGTCTGTGCATTGAATACTCTTCCCATATCTGGTCGGGTGTTCCTGCTATTCATCTCGGGGTTCACGACAAAATCAAAATAAAGATCTACAGTATAATCGATATCGATAAAGTAGCTTATAATAAATAATGTTTGGAAACCCGGTGTAGCAATGATTAAAGAGCGATCAGTCAAAGAGCAGCGTTTGCACTCGCTTACATGGTAATACCCTTAGGAAGGGTATAAATCCATCGATTATCCACGCTTTTGTTATGGGTAAATAGAAGGATAGACTGGGTTCTATAGTCTTGGATGGCAACTAGTGTACCGCCCGCAGTGAGAACTGACAACCTACTGCGGGAAAAATCTTCACACCACATGCAGTTAAGGACCGACTGTGGAACCGAAAAGTTTTACTAGAAATTCTTTTTGGAGAAGAAACCGGCTGAAACAGCGCAGAGTGAAAGCCGGAAAAAGTAAAATTATATATATGTATATATATATACAATCATATAATTATGAATTAAAGACACCTTGCAACACGGGAATGTCTATGTTTCGAGATTTCTATCACACCATCAGGTAATGTTAGATGTTAGTTGTGAAAATGATTTACATTTTTCGAGATTTCTATCTCGTCATCAGGCAATGTTAGATGCTAGTTGTGAAAATGATTTACATTTAAACGTAAATTATTTTCACAAATATCTCGAAACATAAAAATTTCCGGGTCGAAATGTATCTTTAATTCATAATTATATGATTATATTATGCTCGACAATATTTATTGCATCGAGCACTTTTTATAAAAAATTTATGTATTCTCATCCTTTTCTTATCCATTCCCTGAAATGATTAGAAATATATATATATATATATATATATATATATATATATATATAAGTTTCCAACTGTTCCTGTTATATATGTAGTGAATTGATATTACAGAGTATTGTCTAACTTTTCCATAATTATTGTAATCTTGAGCCAGACACAGCTAGATTTATCGACTCAGTATAATAGAGCAAGTTAACTTATCATTAACTCAGGAATGTTAACATATATATATATATATATATATATATATATATATATATATATCTGTGTGTGTTTAGCTACTCAGTAATGAATGGCTAGATTAATAAGGCGATAATAGGATTGACCTGACATGAGGTTGATATGTTAGCAAGTAATGAAGCGTAAAAGATCGGACGAAATTTCTTCGTTATGTGCTTCTACTGAACACTTCGATTCTGAGACGATCAAGCAGTCAATGCGAAATTTCCATTCAAGCGTAAGTGAAATTGATGTCGGCAAACAGTTCGATTTGTCGGCGAGGGAACATATCAGACCATCGGTTAGCAAATAGATATTAATTAAATTTGATTAGTCAATCGAATCGTTTTATATAATGAATACTGTTCAGTATTAGTTGAGGCTTAAATAATTCTTATTTTTAGTTATCAGCTTTATTTATCAAAAATACGTTAGAGGTATACACTACAGGCCATAATTATTAGGCCAACCCAAGGGTTTTAAAAAATGATGTATTTCATCGTACTTTTTAGTAATTATTGCCAACTGAATAATTGTAAATGAAAATAGAATGGTTCTTTTGTTAAGACTGTACAATAACTTGTGCATCAAATGAATTTATAAATATTTAATAGTTACCTATATTGCAGTTTCATCAATGAAATAATGAAGAAAATTTCGGGTGATTCGGACGAGTTCATCTTTGCTTCCTTCCTTGTAAAATTTTACAAAGTAATAATAACAAAATAACTATTCTATTTTCATTTATAATTATCCACTTGGCAATATATACTAAAAATAATCTGAAATACATCATTTCTTTTAAAAAGCTGGGGTCGCCTAATAATTATGGCCGGTAGTGTATTTTATCCAATTATATATTAGCGATTATTTGCAATTCTTGGTACTCATCAGTGATAAACAGCGATAACTTTCGATAATATTCCGCTCGAAAAAATTTTCAACCATCGCTTCATTACAAGGATGTTTTTATATCAAACCGTTTTGAAGTGTTCACAAAAAGAGAACAATTAATTGGTACAATCAGAAAAGAATATAGCGGTAGGGATATTAAAGAACTTGTTTTCCTTTTTCATCAGAATTTCTGTTTTAGTCGTATCGCTCCAAGCCAGGCATTTTACTGCTAGTGTTTTGCAGGGGCTTACATTTTTTTATAATCATATCGCCTCAGCAAGGCATTATGCTGCCACTGATGTGCAGGGGGTTATACATTTTTTTATAATCATATCGCCCCAAGCAAGGCATTTTACTGTCACTGTTTTGCAGGGGATTACATAGAAGGAAAGTTATGAGAAAGAGTGACAGGTTATAGGGGGTGTCAGGATGTGAGTAAGAGAAGGATGAGAATGCTGATGAGAGTGGAGTAGACGGAAAGAGGAGCGTGAGATAGAAGAAGCAAGTTAGTGAAATAGGAGATGACTATTTACTTTACATTTAAATTCTGGACATTGTAGCAGTCGGGGAAGCAAGTAAACGGAAGGGAATTCCACGGGCGGAAATTGCGTGAAAAGGAGCTGATGGAGTAGAATTTGCGTTTATATTTAATTGGTTTCACAGTAAAAGAGTGGGACCTAGTTGCTAATCTTGTGGCTCGAGTAAATTCCTATATAGGGGGCATCAGTATACTAAGTTCATCGGAGCAGAATCAGTGAAAGTATTTGTAGAAAAGACACATGGACGCCACATTGCTTCCGGTGAGAAAGTGACTGTATCTGAGCTGCTAAGTCGGGATCAATCACATTACAGATTCTCCGTTGGATTTTGTCAATGACCCCTGTAGATAAAATGTATATATTATTGAATGAAGTATAACTATACCTTATTTTTGATAAATGAAACTGTTTTTCACTACCATTAAAAAGAACCACCTTATTCCTATTGACGAATGGAGAGCTCTTTTCGGCCAAACGTAAGACTTGCGCATGACAGTCTCTTTTGCAGAGATATCTAGAGCATAACTCGACTCCGGCTTTTTCTTTATTTATTTTCAGTAAAGACACAGAGACATTAATGTATTTAATAGTAAAAAAAGAAAGAGTAAAACGTTTATGTGCGTAAAGAGTAATATTTATCAGTAGAGAATAAGGACCCCACTAGCCGAGTTCAGGTTTTAGTCACGTTAATTCTCGCACAGAAGTGATTGATAATAGAAAATTCAAAATCGGGCGGTCTGAAATATAAAATATAATAGTAGAAATAAACAAATACTGTCAAAAAATACATTTTTAAACTCAAAACGCTTTAATATTCTTTCCTATATATATTTCCTTAAATACAGCTGACAAATAAAAATTTAATTAAGATTTTTTTTCCTAGCATCTTTACGTTATTCCGTAATGGAGAGCAAAATTCTTTGGAATTGTTATTGTCTCAAGCGCTTTCGGCTGCTTCTATAGCCATTGCAAAAATCTATAAATCGATATCAGTCTGTCAGAATAACTGGTGTTATATGCAAATAGCTTTTATTTATTTACTAACCAATTAATATATTTTTCAATTGCCCGTTTTATCGAGAAGTGTGTGAGAGTATAATATATATATATATATGTATGTGTGTGCACGTGTGTGTGTGTGTGTACTTGTGTGTACGTGTGTGTGTGTGTGTGTGTGTGTACGTGTGTGTGTGTGTGTGTGCGTGCGAGAGTGCGTGTTGGTGCGTAGAAAGTTGATGATGAATCCGGCATAGTGTGAAATATGAAAGACAATGAAATTTTTGCTGCTTCAGTTAATTTTATTTCCCATAAATTATTTTTATTTTGAACACGAATAACCTATGAATCATGAATCATAAACCTAAAATTATGTTTTCAAATTTAGGTAATTTACAAACACACACATTAACACAAACGCACTCATATTGTTTAGAATTTACAATGTTTATTATATTTGTACTGATAGAAAAACAGGTTCAGAATAAAAAATATAATGTTTATTGGTATAAGCTATATGGATATAGGAATAATCACAGTATAGTGACAGTCAGCTTTATACTTTAATTTATGGCACTACAAATGTACACACAGCCTGACAAGTCTTTAAGAGCAGAACTTAGATTTGATTAAAAATTTTACTGCATAATGTTCACTAATAAACCTTGTGTGTGTGTGTGTGTGCGCGCGCGCGCGCGCTTTACATGAACTTGAATTTTCTCCGCTTTAGAGGCATATCACGTTGAACCGCCGGTCCTCGTACGATTACAGAAGTTAAGCAACATTTTTCTAGATAGGTGACCACTTGGCAATAACAGGTTCTTCAAGCTTTGATGGGATGTGCAGGTGGTGAAACGAATAACAGACCGGAATGAGAATCAGAGAGTTAATTTGAATTCCTGTTGTCTTCGTTACAATCACCCTTAGATAATCAGTAATCGAAAAATTATTGTTCGACCAATTATATATAGTTTAGAGTTATAGTTTAGAACATGTACAAAGTATAATTTACTATAAAAGTGTACATTTTCTTTCGACATCGAAAAAATTTTAATTAGTTAATAATAATGGTATTCATCATTATTAACTACCATCATGATTGGTACCATCTGACTGATGAGACATGTTTTTTTTATGTCGAAACAAAATGTACACTTTTGTAGTAGATGATAATTTGTACATGTTCTGAACTATAACTTATAATAAATAGTCATTACTCCATTTTCTATATTAGACACTGTTTTAAATTAATGTTTTGAACGTTGTTAATACTTTTTTCGTTCTTTATTCGCTTGGATATATATTTTTATAATCGTGTCGCCCAAGGCAAGGCATTTTACTGCCACTGTTGTGCAGTGGGTTACATAGGTGGAATGTTATGAGGAGTGAGATGTTGCAGGATGTGTCAGAGTAAGAGAGGGAAAAGATTACTGATGAGAGTGGGTTGAACGAGGAAAAATGTTATGAGGAGTGAGAGGTTGCAGGGGGTGTCAGAAAGAGAGTAGGAGAGGGAAGAGAGTACTGCTGAGAGTGGGGTGGATGTAGAAAAGCATGAGAGACGGATGTAAGTTAGTGTGACAGGAGATGACTATTGACTTTACATTTAAATTCTTGGAGATTGTAACTGTCAGGAAAGCAAGTATGCGGAAGAGAATTCCACGGGCGGGAAGTGCAAGAAAAGAAGCTGATATATATATATATATATATATATATATGAAATTATCTTAACGTAATTCACTATACATTCTTTCGTGTCCGTCTCGAATACAAAATATTTTGCAATGTTATTGACTAGAATTGAATGCATATGTTTTATATTAATCTTTTAGGCAAACAACAACAGAGCGACGATGCAACTACGACGCCCCAATATCGAAAAGAGTAATAACTACAACATCATTCAATAGTCAACCGTAACGTGATGATTAATCCCGTGATAATTTTCACTCCGCTCTTTCATTCCAGTTTCTCAAGGGGGCCGCCTTCATCATCATCAATTACCTTTGAAATGTCAAAAATACGTTTCCAATATCCCAAGAGGATCTTAGAAAATATTTCGTGATGCAACATATTACAATTTCTAAAAGACAATAACTGAACGTGAGTTTGGGATAAAGAATGAGCTTGAAAAAATACATATTACTTGAGAAAGCCATTTTAGCATGTCAAATCGATGTTGTAGCAATGCATTCCAGGTTTTCACTGAAATATATAACAATCACTTCCTGTATATACTGAGATGTAAATATCCATAAAATGTAGAGTTTGTGTATTTGCTATTTAACAGGGTTTTTCGATGAGAAAGCTTGGATTGAATGTGAGGCAGGTGAAATGAATAACGAATACCCGTGTAAAACTCCCAAAAATACCTACGGCTGCCTTTGAGATTTCACCCAATCGATCGACTCGATTCGGGCGATTAAAGTTTATTGCTGATAGATAAAAAATCTTGCAATGAAAAAGGAAATCTTTTTCTTTTACAACCCAAATGTATGCCATTGAAGATTCACAAGTTACTAAGAAATGACCTACAATGACATTAGTGAACTCTTAGCTTTTATTGTCTCGGTCAGTGTAAACATTTATTTAATTAACGATTCCAGAATGGAGCCAAAATGTTTCTGTCACCAAGATTAAAGCTCAATTGAAAAAATATTATCCTATATTTCCTACCCGATTGCTAACATTTGAAAAAAAAAAATGCATACTTCTTTCAACCACGCACCGAAAATCAAATTATACAAGTAAGTAATATTTTATAGAAAATCTTTGAGAATTTAGGTACCTCTACTCATTTGTCAAAAAATAAAGAAAAAAAAACAAAAACAAGAGCATATCATGATTTTAAAAGGGCTAAAACTTAATAAAATCAAAGTTTTATCATCAATATATTTATGCTATTATTGAGAGGAAAGATCAAATTTTGTTGTTATTATTTTTGCTAATTTTTAAATCTTTAACACGTTCGAAATTTTAATAAAAATTTCTTTTTTTTGTTTTCCTTCAGGGATTCACGCAATGTTTGCGTAAGGTTAGGAAGCTTGGGTCACGGTGTCGAACCGGGAAGTTTTTTTTCGTCTGAATCTATATTGCACATATATAAATCAACCATTCGACCGCGCACGGAATACGGTTGTCATATCTGGTCACGTGCCCCTGCTTTTTGTCTCAGTGTTATCGACAGGGTCTTAGGAGAATCTGTAATGCGATTGGTCCCGACCTGGCAGCTTGACTCCAGCCACTTTTTCATCGGCGGGATGTGGCTTCCTCTTGTCTCTTCTACAAATATTTTCATGGTTTCTACTCCGAAGAACTTAGGTCAGTAGTGCCCCCTCCACAAGAATTTACTCGAGTAACCAGACTGGCAACAAGGTCCCACCGTTTACAGTTAGATCAACTAAATGCAGCGACAATTCTACTCCATCAACTTCTTTTCTCGCGCTTCCTGCCTGTGGAACTCCCTTCCATATACTTGCTTTTCTGACGGCTATAACCTTCAAGAATTTAAATGCAAAGTCAATCCACATAACTCTCGCCCTTTCCACATCACTCGTGTATCTTGTTCTTTTTCTTTTCTCTCTACCTTCGTAACTGTCTTCACGCTTGTGTTCATACCCTTCTCTTGCCCTTTTTTTCTCTTTCTGTAGCTGGGCGTCTTTGTCTTCACTCTCTTATGTAGCCCCCTGCACACCAGTGGCGGGACCGCCTTGCTTGGTGTAAAATGATTAAAAAAATTTTTTTCATGCCTAAGCACCGTACCAGACTGGGAGCTAGGACTCGTCATTTTTCAACTGAATTGGCGAGATGGAACTCTATGTTTAGATGAAACTCTGGGTTCTATCCTAACCGACTTTTTCCTTTTGCACTTTTCGCTTAAGAATCTCTCTTCCAGTTTTGTTCTTTTCAGCCAAATTTGCCCGTCAAAAATTTAAATGCAGTCTCAATTTTTATTTGTTTTATTGTTAATTCCTCTTTACTTATTAACTCTTTAATAATTTCTATTTTACCTCGTATTCTTTTACACTCAGTAACCTCTTGCGTCTTAGTGGCTTATTGTTTTGCTTTGGGTGAAATGATTAAAAATGATTAAAAATATTCACAAGTTTGGATGGTTCTCATTCCACTTTTTATGTTTATTAATTATTTCGTATCAGCTAATACTCATCGGCACTGTTCACTATTATTTGACTTGTCCGCCTCTTCCATTAAATGAAAATGTTTAACGTATCTCCTCTACCAGAGCCAAGGACAAAAATCACAAACTTTTATTCCATGAGCTGAGGTGAGCTTGAAAATTTTATGTTCACAGGAGTTGAGAGGGTAGGAATGCCTGGTGTTTTAGAACTGCCTTTATTCTGGATTCTATTATCCACACAGAATAGAAGGAGGGTGTAATCGGGTGGGCTGAATAAATGGTTCGGTTCAAAATTCTGAGGTACTTTACTGAATATGGAGTAAACACTAGAAGGTTGGATGGTTTTTGGTTTATTTTGTTTTACAGCATATTAACCTGAATGGGTTATTTAATGCCGGCAATATTTTGAGGATAAGTTCGGATGAATAGAATGTGCATTCTTTGTATGGAATATGGCTTTAGATCAGGTTTCATTGATGTATTTCTGTAAAGAGGCATTTTGTCCAGAGTCAAATGTATTGCTTGTAATTTTGTTTACTAAATGTATTATTGGTAATATATATTAAAAAACATATTGCTGGTATTTTGATTATAAAAATGTGTTTTAATAATTTCATAGTGTTTTAACGCCAGTTTAGGGATGGGTACCTGTTTACGCATATCTAGGACCATAACAGATAATACCACTCCAGATCATGATAGATCTGGAATTAAAAGCAGTTAAGAGGTGATAAAGGCTGGAGGTTAAGAATGTGAAATTTTGGGAGTAGAATAACCAAGATGAATTGAATATTGAATTAATTCCCTTTTAGTCAGTTAAGTGCCATACGTGAAACAGGCTTGGGCGATCATGTCTCGAAAGAGACATGACTGACTGGGCAGAAGATTATCCCGCAGTAGGTTGCCATTGTTTTCTGCGGTAGACTGGCTGCCAGCCAAGGCTATAGAACCCAATCTGTCCCGTTATTTAACCCATAACTGGAAGGAAGAGACGGATTTATACCTTTCCCAAGGGTATTTGCGCGTAAGTGAATGCAAGGAATTCAACTGGAATTCGAACTCGGCTCCCTAATTTTTCGATCCGTGTCGATATCCACTGCACCACAACGCACATCATTGCCATTACTACTAACAAAATGATTAACCGTTATATTACAATGTTGTTTATAAAACTACCAAACTCTTATAATAAAGGCTTAACAGTTGATATTTAGAAAGCTTAGCTTAGTTTATACAACCAATACAAGTTCACAGTACCGACCAAACTTACTAATCAGTAGTTATGATATATTATACTAATTTGCTCAATCCCTCTAACGTCGATAAATATTTCCAAGATTTGGCACAGAAGTACAAATATAGGGCATGTATTGCCGACCAAAATCACAACTCAGTTGTAATGATCAGTCAAACTATCTTGTTAAAAATTACCTCATGCTTTATTGCAATCACATCTAAATTATTACCTTATGCCGATTATTGAGAGTTTTCTAAAAACGAATAATTGTAAGCAGCGTTTAAGATCCCAGCGATTATACAGAGATTTGCTAATGATCCGTTAACGCGTAATTAAATAACATTTATTTGTAAGTAAATGAATGATGAACTGTAAATATGTTGGATGCAACGTTCAGAAATGTTATGAAATTCCAAATGATAATCGAACCACTGAATCACTATTTGATGTTCGTTAATGTAGTTTGCACGTCATATAGGCTGATATATTTTTACATTCCTCGTCAAAGTATAATTTATGGTAACAAATGTACCCGGAAAACTGTTCCTAAAAATTATTCTACATTTTTTTCTCCTGCTTCAAATATAACGTTTGACAAATTACTAGAGTTCAATAGAACGTGAAAAATATCCAAAATAGAATTACATTTGTTACCATAACTTACACCCCTGAAGATGATCTCGGAAAGAGGTTGAAAGTACCTGGGTACCTTAAGAAATTAATGAAAATAACATCTGTCAAAGTTACAGCTTGTTTCTGGCATCTTTTGATTGTAATACGCGAAAGATTATCCGTGAGTATAAACGGATTTTAATAAAAATAAGCAAACATAGTGTTTGCAATTTATTTAATCTGACATGTTTAAATGAAAATTTGATGCCTAAATACACAAATATTAAATATCTCCTGCAGCTTCTTTCCCGCCTGTGGAACTCGCTTCCTTATTCTTGCTTTCCTGACGGCTACAACCTCCATGTGCAAATTATAATTCACTATAAAAGTGTACGTTTTGTTTCGACATCGAAAAAATGCTCATCAGATAGTTAATAACGATGGTACTATCATGATGTTAGCTGATAATGATGAATACCATCATTATTGCTTACCTGATGAGACATTGTTTTTTCGATGTCGAAACAAAATGTACACTTTTGTAGTGAATTATAATTTGCACATGTTCTAAACCATAACTTATAATAAATAGTCATTGCTCCATTTATTATAGTGAGCAACGTTTTAAATTAAAGTTTTGAGCGTTGTTAATATTTTCTTCGTTTTTTATTGACTTAGATATAGTATCTATATATGTATATATTATCGATATATATTATATATATCATATATTAAGATTAGTGAAATGGAACACAAACATAAATTTTATGTCTTACCACATCTATAAATAACAAACATATTCTTTCTTGTATTTAAGCGAAAATCATTTTCACAACTCACATTACATGAATCTCGAAACATAGAAATTTCCGTGTCGCAATGTATTTTTAATTTTCAATTGTATAAGAAATTTAGTTTTAGGTACCTACACTTTTCAGTATAAATTTTCGATATCTGATTTTAAAATGAAATTTTTAAAATGAGAAAACATTCTTGAAGATTTCATTTTAGATTTAATTAAAAGCTTATTGATTAAATTTACTAATTCCATTCAGTAAAAATTTCTATTGTATTTCAGATAGAAATTATATAGATTTAAAATCACATTTAATTTTAATTTCTTAAATTTTCTTAAAACCGGCCATTTTCTTAATCTTAAGAAATTTGTAAACAAACAAAAATTTATCGATTTTAAAAATATTTCAAAAGATTTCTGACACTTTATTTTAGTAAAATTAGAAGACTGAAATTTAAATTAAGCTGATTTAAATAATATTACTTACTAATAACGTAAAAAAGTAATATACTACCAATTATTAACAATTGGTTGTGTTCATCTGATCGAACTTTTGACGGATTCGTAACTGATTTGGTGATGACAGGTTGTACGCATGCCCAAAACCGAAAATTTTCATAAATCTAAGTGAAGGGATAAAACTCTTAAATTAGGTAACCGCTTCATAATAATGGCAATTTCAGTCTACCATACATGAAAATAAAGTAAAAAATATAATAAATAAAAAATTACTTTAAAAAAAAAGTAACTACATTTTATTAATCTTTGCAATGTTGGACACCTAAATTTCGTTTCCAATTAATTACTATATCACATTCCATAAACGTGCCAATACAGAATTTTACACGGTTTTAAACTATTATAAATTATTATAACTAAAATTTTAAAAAAAATGCAAATATTATTGTAAAAATTCATTATTCTTCAGAAAAATTTCATTTCTTCAGACAATAATGTCCTTAATCTTACTTATTTACAAAAACAACTAGAAGCTTCTCTAATTAAATAATGTCATAGTTTTATTGGCTTTATTTTTCAATTCAGAGCAGTTATGTTTCCAGTTAAATCGTACAAATCTGAAAAAAAAAATAGGTGATTTGCAATTTCCAATGCCTAATACTTTTAACAAAAAAAAAATCCATAAACGTGAAGGAGCTGTGCACAATTTTATGAAATTAAGTAAGTGGGGGTAAAACATTTAAAAAAGTTTTTACTAATATTTTCTAAATAAAAACATTTCAAAAATAATTTCCTTCATTTGTGAATAAGTTCTGATAATGTCATTAAAATTGAACAATTATTTGATTTGTAAAAGAATTTTCAAATTAGTGTGTTTTCAACAGAAAAAAGCGCAAAAAATCAATGTTAAACTTTGTAGAAGGCGATGACGTAAACAAAAGAAACATTCTAACCAAAATTTCGAACGTGTTAGAAAGGATTAAACAAATAATTAAAAGATTATTTGATCTTCCCTCTTAATAAGAATAAAACTTTATTTTTGTTAAGTTTGTAGCGTTTTGCATTACGCAATGCTGTTTTTTCCGTGAAAAAGTGGAGGCACCTAAATTATATTAAGCTTTACAATATTTATTGTATTGAACACTTTTTTATAAACGTAAATGCCAGAGAAGTAAATATCGTAAAAAATTAGGTCCTCTTTACCTGGAATTATATATATATATATATATATATATATTGATTGATTGATTGATTGTTTAATTACTTAGTTTATATATATATATATTGATTGATTGTTTAATTACTTAGTTTTGTTTCCTAATAAGTATTGGACCAGGACTTTGTAATAGAAAAATAGTCATTTCCAAAGACACATTTAAAACCTGGTGTTTCAATCACAAGTCTACGTTCAAAATAGAAAACTTAAAAAACTGTACAAAACTGGCTAGCCACTTGTGAAAATTAAAATCAAAATATGGAAAAGACATAACGTGAAAGCAGTCAAGCCTTACAACGGCGGCAAAATATGGAGACTGTGCCAGAAAGAAAAGTTAGAAATCATGCTAGTTCCAAACAAAAATGAATTAGTGAATGAAAGAACAGAAATTATGACTAAGTGTAACCATACTAAAAAATAGCCGCTGGGTTCATACAACCATCGATGAAATCGCTATAATTCCTTGCAATTTTTAAAATTGCACGTTCAAAAATTAACCGTCAGGTGAGTGTTCAAAACATTACCGTTAATGTGCGAATTCTTAAAAACGGTAAACGCTAAAATCAGTTATTGCAAATTGCCTGAAGGCACCACTCATGATAGAAACCTAGGTTGCGTAATAACTCGTTTATAAATGGAGAATATATCGTATATTTCACTCACCAGAATGTACATATTTTCGTATTTTACCATGTAATCTACTAATAAATAAATGTGAACATAAGATGGTCTAACTTTGAAAAAATTTATTCAGCATAATTATTTTTTTAACATTAAAAACTTATTTACAACAGTTAACAAAAGAAATATAAATTATTTATTCACACTGGTGTAAGCTTATAAAAATTGGTTATTGCAGACTGTGTGGTGTTTTTTTTTAATGTAACCACTTTGATTCTAATTGATGTTGGCACTCATTTCTTATAAAGTATGTACGTTAGAAATGTTCGTGATGTATACGTTTTCATTTTTATTCTTAGAAATGAGTGGTAGTAAAAGAGAATCTGCGATAATATATAGAAAAATAAACAAACATACAAGAAAAAAGTGACAACGATTAGGATAGATAGATAGATAGATAGATAGATAGAGAGAGAGAGAGAGAGTAAAACAATTGAGAAAAATTAAAGATAATGAAAGAGATAAACTTTGAATATTTAAATTTCACGTAGATGTAATTTTTTTTCCTACGTTCGAATTTGTTCAAGTTAGTACGGAAAACGACAAGTCTCTTGAACTTGTCAAATGTAATAAGTAGATGTTAATACAAGACAGTCGCCGTTTGACCATCGCCATTTCAACAAAAAATTTAAATTTGACACTTAAATATAATAACAAAACAAAAGAAAGTGTTTCTGGCTGAGATTAAAGGAAATAGATTACTAACTTAAATTCTCCTAATTTAGAAGTTAGGATTGTACTGCCAAAATGATTTTTTGTTAAAGTGGTCGCTTGACCAGTGATTTTTATTCTTTCCTGCTGGTCGGTGGTCGCGTTTTGGAAGAGGTCGCTCACTGGGAGTCAATTAACATTAGCAAATTTTCCGTGAATAGAAAAACGATCGTTAATAGCAGTTGGTCGCTGACGAAAGGGTTGCCAAAAATGCAATATTATCTAAAAAAATGCAATATTATCTCCAAAAATGTTTAAACCAATATTCGCCCACTAAACAAGTAATTATTCTTAAAATCTAATGTGCGGTTCGGGTTTAAAAGACCCACAATTTGAAGCTCATTAATTTAAATTGCATAGAGGGTTACACGAAAAATAAAAGCCTGAATCGAAATGCATTTTGATAAAATATTTGATGGCAGACTGATTTTGGGGTATATCGTTTTCATTTTAATATTTCTCCTCTGACAAAAATCAATCAGTTAAGTGCCATACGGGATTCACGCTTTGGAACATCATTTCTCTATAGAGCCATGACTGACTGGGCAGAATATTATCCCGCAGTAGGTTGCCATTGCTTTCTGCGGTAGACTGATTGCCAGCCAAGGCTGTAGAACCAAAAGTGTCCTATTATTTAACCAATAACTGGATGGAAGAGACGGATTAATACCTTTCCCAAGGGTATTTGTGAGTAAGTGAATGCAAGTAATTCAACTAGAATTCGAAAATACTCAGTCACACAGCCAACAAAACTACGTCGTAATTCAACAAAATGTAAATATTGTAAAAAAAAAAAAGAGGGAGAAAAGAAATAACTGAGAATTAAAGATACATTTAATTGCTACTTCAAAAAATCAGACCCGCAGCTGTTTGTTAACGGGATAATGTTGAATTAAACATTAAAATGCTTGAAATGAAGGTAATTATTTGGGATGCTTATAAGGTAAGGAAAATATATGATGTGATTTTAGTTTTGTATCGTCAAAGAACCTCTTTTGTGTTTGAGTTTTTATTTCACCCTTTAATGGTTTGGGCAGAATCTTTCAGCGCAGAATAAAGAGAAAAAGAAAATTACTCGCCAAAATGAGGATGAGTAGAGAAACAAATTAGAAAGAAAAATGGAGACATCAAATATTTGCGGAAAAACGAAAAAAAAAGAAATTATTTTTTATTTCATATAACAATAATATCAATAAAAAATATTAAAATGAAAAAAGCAATGAATTATTTTTTCCGAAAAATATTTCTTCGTCTTCTATGTGCCCTGTC
Organism: Ascarosepion bandense; assembly: GCA_037127315.1. Taxonomy (NCBI): domain Eukaryota; kingdom Metazoa; phylum Mollusca; class Cephalopoda; order Sepiida; family Sepiidae; genus Ascarosepion; species Ascarosepion bandense. The sequence goes on from JBBBDQ010001099.1 coordinate 896,025, forward strand.
CCTTCAAGACTCCGTCAATCATGGCCTTCCACATCTACCTATCCCTAGTGGCTCTTAATACCAAATCTCCTGTTATCCAACTCGACCATCCATCTGCTCAAGGCCATCATGCATTTTTCTTCCCCTCCATTCGTCTAGTAAGCATGCTTCCTCATTTTTCTTCTATGTTCCCTGTCCCTTCAGGATGTAGGCGATCATGGCTTTCCACGTTTCCCTATCCCTGGTGGCCCTGAGCACGCCCTCTCCTGTTACACCGTGCAATTATCGTTCTGTCATCCACCTGATTAGGTCCTTCAAATATGTTATCCGTTGCTTTACCCTGTCTCTTTTTCCCTCTATCTGGCCTATTCCCCACTCTATCAGTCAGTTAAGTGCCATACGTAAAACACGCTTGGGCGATCATGTCTGGGCAGAAGATTATCCCGCAGTAGGTTGCCATTATTTTCTGCGCTAGACTGGTTCCCAGCTAAGGCTATAGAACCCAATCTGTCTTGTTATTTAACCCGTAACTGGAAGGAAGAGACGGATCAATACCTTTCCCAATGGTATTTGCGCGTAAGTGAATGCAATGAATTCAACTGGAATTCGAACTCGGCTCCCCGATTTCTCGTTCCGAGCCGATATCCACTGCACCAAAACGCACATTTCAGCTGTCATTTCCTGATGTTAAGTATCAGTTTTCATTCTCGAGTCCATCTTCTTCAAAACCTCCTTCTTGGTCACATGTTCCGTCCATGGTTTCTTGTGGTTTATCAACACATTTTGGGTCACTTAATTTTGGATTTTAAGACTATTTATTTTTGTTTTTATGTGCAAATACTGAATTAACAGTTTTTTCAGATAATTTCTTTCCATATAAAACTTCTACTATTTACCCGACAGCCTTGGGAGAGTGTCAGATGGATTGTTACCTTTTCTACTGATATTGGCACGTAAGTGAGTGTAACAAAACCAGTTGGAATTCAAACTCTACTTTGTGAAACCGAAGCTTGAAACGATATCAATTTCACCAATGACTAAAAAAAAGAAATGTTTAATGACCCAAGCTGAACAGAAGCAATTGAAGCAAGATAAAAATATCTGCCTCATCGATTCTGTTTATTTGTATATTCCCTTGTTTTGCTTTTATTTCTTAATGACCAGCTCACTGCTGGCACCAATTTTCGAATATAGCCTTGTATTAATAAATAACAAAAAATGGCATAAGTTCTATACATCGTGTAAAATAAACGTTACAAAGCAATAGAAAATAGAAATATAGGTGAAAAATACTTCAGGGCAATATTTAATACTTTTTATATGTAAAAAATTAAGAATCTGTTTAAATATCAATAAAAATGACGAGACAAATTAGAAAATCTTTATCAAAGGTTCGTTTCACCGCAGAACGCTTAGTTTTGCTCTGATGTCATCAGTTTGATTAAAAGAAATACAAATCTATGTGTTACGGGAGCGGCTTAAAATTTCTGAGGAAAAAATGGTTATCGTAAACCACATTAATCATCCTTGTTTATCAGTTTCTGACTTGAGCTTTAAAAGTCTCTGTGCCTCTTTATTTTCACTATATCTGCATGACAGTAGTCTGTTATTGTAAAATTTTAATTCGGGGATTTTTATTTATTTTTTATACACATATCTACCTACTTAAACTTACACATATGTTTATACATATGGTAGAGAAATATAGTACATACAGACGCATATATGCCCGTATTTATACATATCACTATTTATATATACACGTATGCGCTAATATATGTATATTTGCACCTTCATATAAGTTCAGAAACAACCACGCATGCGCACAACCCATAGCTCAGAGGTAGCATCGCCGACTGACGCCAATTCGGTCGGGTTTCAATTCTGTGTTAAAAAGCTATCGGATGTCTAACCGTACTGATGAGCTGCGAAACAGATCTGTCTACGAGTGACTACATATATATTGGAATTCACACTTTTATGAGTTTACACACCTAATTCCTTTAAAACTGTGATAAACTTTATTCAATTAATTTGATGGCCATTATTTGATATACTTTTTAATTTCTTTCTTTATCTATCTATCTATCTATCTATCTATCTATCTATCTATCTATCTATCTAGCTATCTATCTAGCTATCTATCTATCTATCTAAACAAGTAAATTAACCACATTTCACTGCCTGATGTAAACACCAAAACTTTATAGCTACTGAGTATACTCAGTAGCTATAAAGTAGCTATAATAATAATAATAATAATAATAATAATAATAACTATATATATATATGTGTGTGTGTGTGTGTGCGTGTGTGTTTCTGATATTTTGGGTAACATTTGAAGCTTAGTTTTTTTGCTTACCTATATAAGTATGCGCATCATGCAAACCTGCACACATATACACATAAACAAAAATGCACATTTTTACGTATAAGAGTCGTTGTGGCCGGTAGATGTTGAAACCAGTCCCTCTTCTTCTCTGCACCATTTATTCCCTAATGTGCAATTATTGTTTGTGTGACGTTGGCTGAAATAACGTATGGGCCCGGTCTTAAAATTCATTTCTGAGAATTAGGAGATTAATGTACCCTCAATGCATTTTTAAAAATAAAAACACGATTGAAAATGGCTAGAGTAGTGGCCGAAAGCACTTGATAAAATAAAAATTAAGATCAAATTTTATATTTCTTAACTCCTAAAATAGAAAAATGTTAGGATGCTAGAAAAACTTAATAAAAATAAATGAAATCTTCCTTTTCGTCTATATATAAAGAAACATGTTTGAAAGAAATGTTGCTGCCCAAATTTAAATTCATATATATATATATATATATATATATATATATATATATATATATATATATAAACAAAAATTTTGATTATTAAATCCCTTGAATAGCCATTTCTACGAGAAAATTCTAGCTCATTCAGCAACGGCGAAACAAACATTTTATTTACTCCAATTCAAATGTATTATAAGATTTTATACCGGCAGAATTAAAATAAAAATTCCATCCACAGGACAATGGGGTGGGATTAACAATTATGGAATTTAAGGAAGTAAAAAGGGAAAAGCAGACCGATACCTGACTCTTACTAGAAGACATGCCCCTTACCCATACACGAGTCAAGAGTTCAAAAGCCAAAATTCGGCCATGTCAGAGGAAAAGTAGCGGCAAGGGGAACGAAAGGAAAAAAAAAAAAAGGAAAAATGGGGGAAGGGGTGGTTGACTAGGAAGTCAACCAAGTTTTTTTTTCCTTTATAAACAAAGGAAACTGCTACCCTCAATGTTGAAAAAAAAACATTGAAAAACTTACCAAGTAGATTTTGTTATAACAACTACAAAAAAAAATGACTGGAACAAATTTTATAAAAATAAATGTGGCTCTGCAAATAGAATATAATATTTGCATCGAGCCCTCCACCTTGATCAATTTTATTAATAATGAAATTAATATTAATTAGGATCGGGTCTTTGGGATTTACCCATCTGATCATCCTTTTGAATTTAAAACACACACACACACACACACACACACACACACACACACACATATATATATATATATATATACTTTTCAGAAATAAATTGAGTTCTCACGGTTACTGGCGTGTGTATACACCGCATATATATTCTTCTTCTATGTGCCCTGTCCCTTCAGGACGTAGGCGATCATGGTTCTCCACGTCTCCCTATTCATTGTCGCTTATAGTATGTTTGCTCCTGTTACTCCTGGCAACCCCCGTTCCGTCATCCACCTGATCAGGCCCTGCAAATATGTTATCCGCTGCCTTCCTCTGTCTCAGTTTCCTTCTATTTGGCCAGTCAGTATCAAGTTCTCCAAGCTCTCCATCCTTATTGCATGTCCCAGGAACTTCAGTTGTCTCTTCCTGATGCTCAGTATTAATTTCCTTTTTGTTACCATTCTTTCCAACACCTCATCGTTGCTTGCATGCTCAGTCTACGATATCCGAAGCATCCTTCTGTAGAACCATATTTCCACTGCTTCCAGTTCTGTCCTCATTTTCGATTATATTGTCCAGCATTCACTGCCGTATTGAAGAACTGACATCACATGGCAACCCAGCACACTTTTCTTCGTTTCTAGTGAAAAATTCCTTTGTGTTACTATTTTACTCAGCTTCTGGAACGCGTCCTTTGCCATGCCAATTCGACTTCGAATCTCTGTGTCGCATTTTCCATCTCCTGTTAGAACACTTCCTAGGTATTTAAATTTTTGTACTTGCTTGATTCTTGTATCACCCACCTGTATTTGGCATTTTGGGTTATACCTTTTGCTGATGACCATGCATTCGATTTTCTTAAAGTTTATTTTTAGTCCGTTTTTGTCACTCTCCACCGCTACCTTCTGTAGGAAGTCTTGTAGTTTCCTTTCACTATCTGCAATCAGCACTGTATCATCTGCATACCTTATGTTGTTCAGGTTGTGGCCTCCAATAACAAATCATGGCGTGTCATCTAGGGTCCTTAAGATATTCTCGCTGTACAAGTTGAATAGATCCAGTGAAAAGACACATCCTTGGCTAACGCCTCTTTCTATCTTTGTAAATCAGCTGAAATCGTTACCTGTCCGTATGCAGGCTGTTTGCTGCCAGTAGAGATTCTTGATTACTATGATGTCTTTCTCAAAAATGTCGAGGCTGCCGAGCATCTCCATCAATTCTTTTTGTCGTATCTTGTCGAATGCCTTCGCATAATCAATGAAATATAGGTACAAGTCTTTCATCATTTGTATTGCTCTTTCGGAGAGCATCCTAATCATAAATATAGCGTTCCTTGTTCTAGTGTCCTTGACGAACCCGAACTGTTCGTGTCCTATCTCTGGCCTGATTCTGCTTCTCCCTCTATTCATCAAGATTCTGACAATCAGTTGTGTAATGTGACTCATTAAGCTGATAGTTCTGTGTAGTTCGCACTCGTTTGCACCTGGTTTCTTCGGCAGTGCTATAAATATCGACCTGCCAAGGTCGTTTGGTATTATTCCACTGCTATAAATTTCGTTTATTATGTCGGTAATTTTTTCTATACCATAATCTTTCAAGGCTCTCAGCAGCTCTATCACGACGCCGTCTGGACCAGCTTTCTTTGTTTCTATTCAGTTTGGCCATTGCAGCTTCCGCTTCGGATATTAGTATTTCCGGTCCATCCTCCTCGTGTATTCTCGGTTGTTCTCTCCTGTCGCAAAAAAGATACTTTATATACTCTTTCCATCTCTGAAGTATTTCCTCTTTCTCCAATATGATTGTTCTATCCTTGGATTTTATGCATCCTGTTGAAGAGCAGGTTTTTTGTCCGGTCAGTTCTCTTACCTCTTTATGTATCTCTGCTTTATTGGTCCTGCTCAGTCTCTCTACTTTTGCGCATTTGTTGTTGAGCCATTCCTCTTTAGCTTGTCTGCATTTGTTTCTTATATCTCCGTGCAGCTTCTTGTGCTATCCTCCATGTCTTGGCGTTATTTTTTGTCTCTTTTGCATTATGTGGAGAATCGCTTCAGTTATCCCTTCGTTTTTTCTTCTGCGTCTGATTTCCTTTGGGGCAATGTTGTTCGCTGAGGTCACCATCGTTTCCTTTAGTGAGTCCCATTTTGAGTGCCCTTTTTCAATTTGTTCTTCATATTTCTTTCTCACGCTATTACTGTATTCTTTTTGTAGGGTAAGGTCATTCACTTGCGAGTCGTATTGCAGCCTTTGTGATGTGCTGTCCTTCTTCAGTCTCCGGAGTTTTATCCTTAGTTTGCAGATGACTGGGACGTGGTCACTTTTGCAGTCGGCACCTGGATATGTTTTGCATTGGACAACTGCGTTCCTGAATCTCTTGTTTATAGTTATGTAGTCTATTTGGTTCTTCGTGTCGCCTCCTGAGCTTCTCCATGTCCGTAGACGTCGTGGGTGTTCTTGAAACCAGGTGTTCGTAATTACCTGGTCATTGGCTGAGCACCATTGGACCCATTTTTCTCCTCGTGCTTTGCGATCCCCTAGTCCAAAGTTGCCGGTCATGTCTCCTTCCCTCTCTTTACCTACCTTTGTATTCAAGTCCCCCATTATGATCCTAATGTCTTGGCTTTTGCACTGAGCCTTGGCACTGCCCAGTATGGAATAGAATGATTCTATTTCGTCCTACGAACTTTGAGTTGTCGGCGCATAAACTACTATGATAGCTATGTTGAAGGGCCTTCCCCATAGTTTAACCAAAAGAACTCTCTCTGAAAGCTGACAGTATCCAAGATTGCATTTCTTTACTTCTTTGTCTAGTATTAAGTCGACTCCTTTTTCGATGTTTTTGCCTCCTGCATATATTATCCTGTGGGTGTCACTACTGAGGTTTCCATTATTAGGCCATCTGGTTTCGCATATGCCTAGGAGATTGATCTTCAGTCTATCCATCTCCTAACATGCTAAAATTTCCTGTCTCTCAGTCCATGCGCCTATAGCTTAGGAAGTAGGCTGGAAGCAAGTGGAAGTCTAGCCATACTGATGGCCGTTATACAGCAAAACAGGTTTGTATGCGGAAGACTAATATATATATATATATATATATATATATATATATATATATATATATTAAACTGAGTTAACATATAAAGGGTAGATTAACTGTGCATTTATTTATAACTGAATCAACTTGGAGATATGAAATTACATTTATTATTTTCAATTTATCACATATATATCTAAATGTGACAAAACTCGTTGATTATATGAGAATATTCAGATAAGATATTGGAAAAATGTAATAAATATTTCATTGAATTTTGACTGCAAATGAAAATATAAACAATTCACTAGCGAAATTATTTCATTTTATAAGATGCTGATAAAAATAATAAATGCAATTTGTCTTTATACCAAAATTACTGCTTCATTGGAAATATATTTCAGAAATCTCTAAACTAAGCACAACCATGTCTTACATGTCATTAGAGCGATGATAATCTAATCAAGTTAGGACAGAATAATTATCGATACATGAAAATTTATTGACAAAGAAATTTCGAAATGGGAAAATATAATCCATTTTATTTGCCAAGATGAACATGTAATTAATTCAAGTATAACAAAGACAATAAAATTTGACTCAAGGCAACTTTTATTAGGAAATCAAGTCGAAAATTATTTTGTTTACTTTCAAATGTTTCCAGGATTTGTTTCGATACTTAATTTAAAAATGAACAAGTGATCAAAAAAGTTCGTAAAGTTAAAACACGCGGATAGTGCGTTGAATATTATTGTATGTGATGTGGCATCTATATTATCTGAAACCCAGCTGTCAACCAAAAATATCTGATAAGCATAGTGAATGCAAGCTTTGTTTAAACATATATAGGTTCTTTTATGTTAACTCCACAAATACCTGTATATATCGTAGTGTCACGTCATCAACATGATAGGCATTGATGTTGTGGATTCCGTTGCAAGTACGTTTTCATTGTATCGAGTGACTAGTTCCTAGCGCACACAGTTTTGGATTCAAACTCTTTCCTTTACCCTGAGTGGTAGCCAACCTAAACTAAAGATCTCGGTCTGCTCTGCAATTTAATCCCAAGTTAGCGGAAGAAAAATGAATTAATTCCTTTGCCAAGATACTTCTGCGAAAGCGGAATACCTCAGATGGTATTTGAGTCTGGCACCGCAATCAGAGTTTAACACTCCGCGCACATTGTAAATGTATAGACTTACCTAGATTCTGTGATTTCCATCTGTGGCTTAGATATTGAATTCAAATTTTTCTATAGTTTTAAAAGCAAAACAAAGAGAAATTTTTGAAGAATTAGCTATTAGGAAATATTCTGTACTTCTGTGGTTGAAAAGAAGGGTTTTATTCTAACTAGCCAGAAGACTGCAAAAAGCAAATGCAATAAACATTTTTAGGAAGCCGGAGGTAACATACCAAATCTGTTTTGCCTTAAAGGCTGTCTACTAATCAATATGGTTTCTTATCGTCAGTATAACATTTTTTCCGAGCATCTCAATCTGCTTAATCCGATTTGTATTTCCTTAACAGATCCAAGTTGTTGGACATACTCAAATTATACGACGCGCTCCTTATATATATATATATATATATATATATATATATATATATATTCAATCCTGGGTAAAAAACCAATCGGAGTCTAACCGTACTGATGAGCTGTGATACGGCGAAACAGATCTGTCTGCGGATGACAATATATATATATATATATACAGTACTTAACTATTTATCTTTTATGAGGCATATTGATATATAACAAACAATTTATTTAGAGTACTTTTATTTGATTTACTTAACAAATGATTTAACAAGAAAAAATACTTATTACAAAATAAATTTAAAATTTATTATAATAGCCTTTTGCTTTGATCGCAGCCTTCATTCAGTCAGGCATTGGCATCACAAGCTTCTTCAATTGTATCTAATGCTATCTCCTGCCAAGCAGCTTGTATTTGTTCCCAAGGTGTGTCTTGCGAAGTAACATTTGATTTATCAATTCCAAAAAGTCAGTTATATCCAAGGATAATAAAATAATGAGTAGTTTTAAAATAACTTGTTTAACAGAAAATAGAAAAAAATAAATATAACTTCTTTTTAATACATTTCTTTTACACCTAGTTTTAAATAATCAATATTTATTATTAATATACTTGGCTTTTAATCCCTGTATTTGAATTTTAGTGAGGTTTTTGGGAAAATCATCCCTTTCCTAACACTTTTGCGCACTACCGGTAGTGTGCAAAAGTGTTAGGAAAGGGGTGATTTTAAACTTTATTTTGATGCCTCATAAAAGATAAAAGTTTTTGTCCTAATAATTTTGCACATTACTGTATATCCAACTAAGTACAAATATAGTTTTGAATTAAGTTATTCTTTCTTGTACAAATCATAGCTATAGCATCCAGTCTGCCTTTCAATTTAAGCCACAGCTGAGAAATATAGAAATGGATTAATAACCTTCCCACTGGTATTTGTGCGACAGTGAATGCGACTATTGCAACAGGTTTTCTGATTTTCGTTCAGAACCCATTAAAATACATCACCTGAAAAACTCGAAGATAACGACGATTTAAATGCAGAGACTAAAACAAAAACAATCGGATATTTTCACGGCTTCTGCTTTGACCAGCTTATCTCTCTCTCTCTCTCTACACGAATTTGCTTGTGCTACTAGACTAGCAACTAGGTCCCAACATTTTACAGTGAAAGCAGTCAAATGTGTACAGCCTTTTCTACTTTATTAGTTTCTTTCCTTGCACTTTCCGCCTTCCTTCCGTACATTTGTTTCATTGAAAAGCAAAATCTCCTAGAGTTTAATTACAGCGTCAGTTGTCATCATTTATCCCTTTGATTTATTTCCATAATTCTCTTATTATTTTCCCGACCCCACTGTATCTTGTTCTTTCTTTTTGCACTTTTCACTTGTAACACGTGCGGACTAGTGGCTTTTCTTGGGGTGAATCGATTAAAAAATAGAATTTAGTTTCGAATAAATCAATTTAAACGGCTGTATTTTTCTGAAATTTCTTTATCAAACATAATTATCAGAATATCTAATAGACTGGATTTTAGAATTCTTCTTGTTGGCCTTATAATTTTGCTTGAGGTTCTCACAGGAAAACTTGCCAGTGAGTGGCGGGTCTGTTAGGGTTTACGTGATTGTCCAGCAAGTACTTCGATCGGATCACTCGCTTTACTTGAGTCTGGGCGAATGTAAAATACTCTTTTGATCACGTACAACTTGTAACTGATGTTTTTTGTGCACCAGGTGTAAGGAGATGAACACAGATGCTTAACACTTTTTCTAACATTTGACACAGCAAATTCTCTTGAAAATCATTATTAATATTAAAAATAAAGAAATTAAGCAGATAACTTCACTGATTGTGATAGAGATAAGCGGCAAGGTCTCTCTAAGCGATGCAGACATTTGCATGCTATAAGGGACGGAAAACGTTCCAAAGCACTTGTACTATTTAAAAATACCTCACAGAAATCTGATTTTTTATTAAATTCCTCTTATTAAGTCTTAAGGTGATGAATATTGCGTGTGTAAATATTATCATATAACAGAAATAATTGTTTACGAGTCCAGCTTGAAAAGCTGCGATACCTAGAGAACTTAAAACGATTACTTAGCAACTTATTTTACTGCATATTTTTGCTTACAGTTATTGCTACGTAACACAAACAATAGTTAGTGCATTATTTAAACAAATTAACCGGAAATAGTCAACAGTACTTTTTCATAGCCATCTGTTCAGCGGTTAATCAAAATCAGTACCAATTATTTGGTTCCGTCTTGATAAATTCTGTTTCACAGTGAGGCGCCACCAATTCTTGTAATAAGAAGTGGTTTATTTTATTGTATTTTCCTAGTTTCATTCTTTCTATTGTTTCTTGGTCACTGTGCCAACATAATAAAAAAGAAAGCTTTATAGTTTACAGTTTTACAGATTTCTTTTACCACCTCTGTTCTTTATTGACACTAAAATGTAAAATACATGATAATCCCAGTACCTTATAACTCACAAAAAATTGGAATAAAATCGATTGTTTTAAGAACAAACGCCTTTGGCAAATGATATAATTTAAACTGAAAATATATCAGAATATATGTTATATATATATATATATATATATATATATATGTGTGTGTGTGTGTGTGTGTGTGTGTACAGACAGACAGATAGATAGATAGATAGATAGATAGATAGATAGATAGATAGATAGTACTGTGCAAAAGTATTAGGACAATAACTATTTTATCTTTTATAAGGCATACTGACAGAAAATAAACAATTTAATTAAAGTAATTTTATTTAATTTACTCAACAAATGATTTAACAAGAAAAAAATACTTATTACAAAATAAATTTAAAATTTAGTATAATAGCCTTTTGCTTTGATCACAGCATTCATTTTGTCAGGCATTGACATTAAAAGCTTCTTCAATCTATCTACTGGTATCGTCTGCCAAGCAGCTTGTATTTGTTCCCAAAGTGTGTCTTGCAAAGTAACATTTGATTTATCAATTTTTTATCCAAAATATCCCATATATGTAAAATAGAGTAGTTTTAAAATAACTTGTTTAATAGAAAATAGGAAAAATTAAATATAACTTCTTTTTAATACATTTCTTTTATACCTAGTTTTACATAATTAATATTTATTAGCAATTTACTTGGCTTTTTACCCTCTATTTTAATTTCAGTGTGTTTTTTAGGAAAATCACTCCTGTCTTAATACTTTTGTACATTACCGGTAGTGTGCAAAAGTTTTAGGACAGGGGTGATTTTATACTTTATTTTGATGCCTCATAAAAGATTAAATAGTTCTGGTCCTAATATTTTTGCACAATACTGTAGGTATATCCAAATAAACATTTTCTGTGGAGTTAGCATTTTCATCTAATTTTCGATTTCTTCTTATAGTGTCTTCTTATATTCACACTCACGTGCATTATTGTAAAAAAAAAATCGTATTAACTATTACAGAACATATCATCCAAATTCTGATGAATCGAGCGTGTAGCAGAACTAGGCACGAAATTGAAAAAAAAAACTGTGCTTATTAGTGAAAGAAAAAGGAGTCAGAAATGGAGCACTTAATCTCAGAATGATATAAAAAACCCAATGGAAATGCAAAATAATGTCTACCTATGTTTGGTAGCTGATCCCAAAACATCTGATAACGTATGCTACACAGAAGTGCTGGAACTGCTCGGTAACCATGACATATTTTAGAAGAATATTAAAATATTCTAGAAGATATATAGGCACAAAACCGCTTATATACTGACAGAAAAGGAATACAATATATATCCAAATATCGATAGGTATGTAAGACAAGGGTGTGTCTTCTGATCAGCTTCATTCAACTTATATACTTTGGCGATTCTTAGTTAATTAGAAGTTCTTACTAGATTCTTTATTAGCACAATCTTAGCAGCATAAAATATGCTGCTGACACAGTGTTGATATCAGACACAGGAAGAAAACTCCATCAACTTCTTGTGAAGAATGGACTCGCCGGAGGTTTCCATATAATCCTGCCGATAGGGAGAACGCAGGAGTTGAGTAGTTGCAGAGTAGTTGATCCGTAAGTTGGTGCAGAGATAGTTGGAGTTGTTTGGATATAGACTCATTACCTGGACATACTATTTCACTGCTATTAATTTCTACTAATAGTATACCTGGATTGACTAAACCGTGTTCCAGTTGTATATTTTTGTTCAATATAACTAACTTTCTATAATTTTCTATCTCCATATCCGTTTTAGTTATTTATTATTGTGTGTTGTTTCTCAACCGGAATCCACAACAAAATCTCTGGACAGAATTATATGCATATCACTTAATGTAATAGATTGCGACTTGGCAGCTCAGATACAATCATTTTCTCACCGACTCAGTGTGGCTTCCTTGTATCTCTTTTACAAATATTTTCACGGCTTCTGCTCCGATGAACTTAGCTCACTGGTGCGTCGTCTATCAAATTTACTCGAGTCACAAGATTAGCAACTATTTTACTGTGAAACCAATAAAATGTAAGCGTAAATCAGCTTCTTTTCTCGCACTTCCCGTCTGTGGAATTTACTTACATTTATTAATTATATGTATGATGAGCAAGAAGAACTATTCTATCAGGATATCAAAATAATGGAAGATGCTACTAGGGGGTATAAACAAATTAATGGGAGCACCCCTTTTCGCACATATAAATGGACTCGCCTCATGTGTACCTATAAGCCTGCCTATACAGAGAACGGCAGTGATTTTCAACGAATTTTACCGCGACTAGCTGGTCAGTAGGGATATAGACTCATTACCCGGACATACTTTTTCACTACAAGACTCTATATATTGATTTCTACTAATAGTATTTCTGAATTGACTAACCCGTGTTCCAGTTTTTATATTTTTGTTCAATATAAATTACATTTTCTATCTCCATATCTGTTTTAGTTATTTATTATTTTGTGTGGTTTCTCAACCGGAATCCACGACACTTCTACGGAAATTAATGAAGAAAAATGAGAAGAAATAACTAAACTTGTAGAAGACAGAATGATGGATTTTTGGCAAAAAGAAAAGTTCAACAATTAAAAAATAAAAATACTACAATCAAAAAACTGCAGCAATTTAAATATCTCGGAAGTTTTCGAACAGAAGATGGAAAGTGCGACACTGAAATCTGAAGACGCACAGGGATAGCGAAAGATGTCTTCCAGATACTAAGCAAATAATTAAGAAACAAGTTAGAAACAAAGAAGTTCTTCACTGTAACGCAACATTAGACCTTCTAGGTTGCAATGAATGATGGATAATTTTCTCACAGATGAAAACAGACATGAAGCAACAGAATTTTGGCTCTACAGAAGAATGCTGAGAATATCTTAAACCGAACAAGAGATCAATCGCAAATCTCTACAGAAAATAGTAACAAAAGGGACACTTATAATTAACATCAGAGAGAGAGAGAGAGAGAGAGAGAGAGAGAGAGAGAGAGAGAGAGAGTTGAAATTTCTAGGAAAAAAGGGTTTTGAAAATGTGACACTCATAAAGCAGTTTGAAATCAAGAAAGGACAGAAAAAAACAACTGAAATGATTAAGAACCAAGTAAAAAGTACTGAACATCGCGAGCTTTTGTAAATCAATGGCAGCTTAAGAGATATAACAAATATACAAAAATTATTAGGAGCTACAAAGCTCAGAAAATTGTGGAGAGCCATGATCTCCACCGTCGTAAAGTGAAAGTCATACGGAAGAAGAATATCAACGAGACAATATGTACGTAGCGCCAATGAGTGCAAATTTTAACCAAGGTCGTTGCATTCACTTTAAATACCACCGTGAAAGGTTTGAAACCATCTCCTTAGTTATGGAGGTAAGACTTCGGTGTTGTAGCTTTGGTTTTGGTTAGAATCATATCTGGGAGAACTCTGAATTCAAATACAATGGTAATTCGGTTTAACAAATCGAGTACGTAAATCCCACTCATGGAAATCACATCAACAACAAGTGTGTTGAGATTTCGTAGTTTATTCGATAGGCTTACAAATAATCTGAAAGTTTTTTGTTAGAATCGGCCACGGTTGACTAACATTACTCTCTTAAATTATACATTAATTCTTCATTGATTTATTCATTTAATTTGTATTCTTCTTGGTTTCTTTCTTGTTACAATGTCTTTGCTCTGATTTGTGAAATGTCTTATTAAAATAAACTTTATAATTTTAGGGATTCACTTAATTGCGTATGAATTCTTTCTACTTAAACAATGAACGATTGAATTTGTCATTTGAGTCTTAATACAGAAAATATATATGACATAGCAGCTCAGATACAGTCACTTTCTCACCGACTTCTGCTCTAATGAACTTAGCTCTCCGGTGCCCCCTATATATGAATTTACTCGAGCCACAAGATTAGGAACTAGGTCTTAAACATTTATGTGAAACCAATAAAATATAAACGCAAATTCTACTCCACCAGCTTCTTTTTTCGCACTTTTCGCCTGTGGAATTTCCTTCCGTTTACATTCTTCCCTGACAGCTACAATCTCCAAGAATTGAAATGTAAAGTCAACAGTCATCTCCTGTCTCACTAACCTGCATCCTCTCTCTCATGCTCCTTTCTCCGTCCACAACGCTCTCATCAGCATTCTCATCCTTCTCTTACCCACTTCCTGACAACCCCTATAATCTGTCATTCTTTCTCATAACTTTCTTCCAAGGTAGCCTCCTGCAAAAAGTGGCAGTAAAATGCCTTGCTTGGGGCGATATGATTATAAAAAAAATTCAATACATTTATATTCCAAAGAATGTAAATAAATCTAAAAGACATGCATGTGTAGCTAATGAGTATTTCACTTACTGATTGACTCGTTTTCTACGACTTATCAACAGTCAAGGAATTATTATGTAAATATAAAGTGGGTGATCAGTTTTATATTGCAATCAATATATAAATTGATCCCTCACTTTATGGCCACCGTCATCCTTTTCTTTTTCACTTCCTGTCAACCCCTGTAACCTGTCACTCTTTCTCATATTTTTCCTCCTATGTAACCTACTGCAAAATGTGGCAGTAAAATGCCTTGCTTGTGGTGATATGATTATAAAAAAATTAACTTAGAAATTAATTTATGTTTCAGACACGAATATGCGCTATATTTTCTTTTGGACGTTATTTTTAGTTGATACTTATCTCTTTTTACCTCCGTTTATTTATTAAACAGTCATATTCGTAATAAAAAAGCTATACTAGAATTATTGAGAAGTATATATTCCTAATAAATTTTATATAAACAGCTTATTTAGACATTACCCTAACCATCTACCTGTGTGAGGAAATTGTTTAGTAGCAGGTGTAATTTGTTCCGATGTGTTTGTTTAAATCTTCTACGCAGGGGTCTGTACAGGTTAACTTCAACAATGAAAGCAAAAAATAGATTGAGTTGAAAGTTATAAATGAATTTTGATCGTGCAAAAAAAAAAACGATTTGATTTTGATTATTGAGATCGATTTAAAGGAATTTGATGGGTGAAAAAAAAGTTTTTATGAGAAAACTTTGTTAATCAAAAATTAAACTGGGATACAAATATTAACGCACTATTTTATACGGATTTTTATCAAAAATTATTTATAAATGGAACTTTGTCTCTGGGTGTGTGTATCTGTGTGTGTATGTGTGTGTGAGTTACCTATAGATTCCGAAACGGCTGAACCGATTTTCTTGAAAATTTACACAGTTGTACTATACGCGTTTACGAGTGTTTGTAGTTAGGTTTTGTGTCGAGGTACCCCCGATAAATATCGAAAATCGATAATCGAAAAACCGGTTTATAGAAGGAGTGATCCGATTTTAATCAAATTTGATACACTCATAGACAAAGACATAAGAAACGATATTCAGAAGTTTCAAGGTTGCAGTTCTTACAATAGTGCAGAAATACGATAATATATATATATATATATAAAAGGCAAAATGTTTATGTGTGTGTCTGTTTATCTACCTGTATGTCTATTCTTTTCAGCCCTTTTATGTTAGTCTTTGCTTCGGGTTTGGCTCTAAGTAGGTATAATTGTAGTTCTTAGTCTCAGCTATGATACCATTTACTCAGAGGACTTATTTAGCCTTCAAAATTCAGTTTACGACGAAATAAACTTATTTGATATCGATACCAGGAAATCAAAATTTGACTTACATCCATTCATTTTTCTTTCGGTCTACGGTTTCGCTTTAACTGGAAACAACTATTACATTTTAGTCTTTCGTGCCAACGTCCAAAGAGTCTGAGCTCCAGGACCATGGATTAGTTTTAAAGCTTTCATTACACCCGAGCAACGCCGGGATATACTACTAGTAGTAAAATAAAAATGATAGTGACATGTTGTCGAGCTAGTAGGTTTTTTATTCATTTTTGCGAGACCTATTCGGACAATAAGTGTTTCTATTGGCCCGAAAGCCTAAAATTGATAGTTTAAATTTACTCGGCATGTGATCTTAAGTTTTGCATTTAAAAATGACTTAGCAAAAAATTATACTGTCTGTCTCAGATGTACTTAAAAAAAATTGGATAAGGCATGGCCGGGAGGTGTCTTTTTTGAGAGCTGTGTCGTGCTCTTTGAAAATCTTTAGTAACTTTTGGATTTATAGTTGCTTTTGTCAATAAGAAAAAAGCTGATTTAAAAGAAAATCCCGTTTTATTCATTGAGCATGAAAATCATTTGTTTTCGTGTCAAGCACAGTGAATGACGCTCGGAATATGTTCAATATTTTGGTCTTTTACAACGATAGATTCTATTAAATTTTTATCGATCATTAAAACTTCTTGTGATTTACAGATATTTTTGCATAATGCAAACTGTGATGTAAATCTTAATTCCTAATCAATATAAATACGTTTCCATACAGGTAGTCATATATGTTTGAGCCTAATTAATAAATGCAGCCTTTCACAAACATTTACTTCGGCAACCCTACCGGCAACAAGATTTCACCCTTTTACAGATAGATCAACCAAATGCAGGCGACAATTCTACTCCATCAGCTTCTTTTCTCGCGCTTCCCGCTGTGGAACTTCCTTCCATGTACTTAACTCCAGCCCATTCTACATCACCCTGTGTATATTGTTCTTTTCCTTTCTCTCTACCTTAGCAACTGTCTTCAAACCTGTGTTGACATCCATTACTTGCTTTTTCTCTTTGTACACGCTGTAGTTGGTTCGTCTTTGTTTTCATTCTCCTCCTGTCTAAAACTTTTACTCTCTTATGTAAGGCGTTGACGTCTTGCTTGGGGTGAAATGATTAAAAGCAAAAAATATTCAATGCCGATTCTGTAAGAAGGGCAAATAGGCTTACAATACTGAAGTTAGTAAAAGCTTTTCTTTTATAGAGATTGAAAACCGGTGTTTCGCATACCATATACATAGAAAACAAAATAAATATAAAACAGAAATTATCTGAAATTGTGTATGGGATATTTTGACTAATTCTAAACAATCTTGGGTTGCTAAATCCAAAACCATCTGAATCCATTAGCTAACATTAGTCTAATTCTGATGCTCAAGATTTCCATACTACATACGAAATTTATTATAAGAGCGATAACTGAAGTACGAAAACATATGCTTCCTCATGTAAAGGTTAAATTCAATCTTTGTGTAAAATATAACACAACGTCTTAATTGTGAATGAAATATGGCAAAATATGCGATTAAAATGTATGCAATTTGCACTCATTCGATGAAAAGTCGGTTATTTGATGTTTAAATTTTCCCGCCTTTAAGTTCCATCAGGAGTCAGCATTCATTCCGTTGTTCCACCTTCCTTTTTACCATAATTCTGTAACTTTGAACTCCCGGTAGAATCACTCATTTAACCAGCTTAAAAAATAAATTAAATTACTGATAAACTACAGTTTCAGTGACAAATGTTTGATACAGTCTATGTAAAGAGATTATACCTATGGCTTTTATATTGTTACAATTCATAACTCAACAAAATTAAACTGTCATTATCATCATGTATTATCAGGTTATATAAGCCAGATGTTTGGGCAATTAGGAATTCAATAACATACGTGCTTTTTATACAGGAACCATTCAAAGTTAATTTGATTATGAATAGAAATTTTTAAAAAACCTGTAGAGAAAATGTGGAGCTAAACATTATAAAGAATATTTATAGCACAGTTTAATAAAACATCAATAATATTCGTATTACGTTATGCCAATTAACATATATTAATAAATTTTATTGATATTTATAGTCAGTTACGTCACTTAAGCGACATGAATGTCTAAGCAAAAATATTTTCCCGCAGTAGGTTGTCTTTCTGCGGTAAATTGGTTGCAAACCAAGGCTATGGAATCCAATCTGTTCTTCTATTTAACTCATAGCTGCAGGGAGAAGCGACGGATTAAAAGATACTTCCGCGTAAGTATATGCAACGAATTTGATCTTGGTTCTCCCATTTATGTTTCTCATTTTTCCAGAACTATAACCGCACATTTTAGATAACCGGAGTCAAGTGAATTATCTTTACCGCACTGTAGCATTTCCCTGATAAACGATCTCGCTAGCCATCTAATTAAAGCCGTGTTATGCTAAATATGATTATTAAAAGTAAAATATCCTAAATATGCTTAGTAGATTATTTTGAATTTTTAACATGAAGCATTGTTAAAATTGTTTTGTATTTTTTCCATTTAAATATTTTGGTGCTTTTATAATAAACTACCCAGAACAATATTGTAAAAAAAAATATAAAGCACTTTTGCTTGCTCTTGTTTTTCTATTAAGTTCTTGATACATTTTACTGCAACAAAGAGTATTGCATTGTTTTCGTTAGACAATTTGCAGCTTTTTACAGCTTTATAGACAATATAATCAATAAACAATTAAATCAATTACCTCCCATTAGCATGGACCAGACTTGCTTTCCAGAGAGTAAAACACTACACCTCCTTAGTCTCACACTTTCAGCGGACCTCAGGTGGAATGACTATATCGAATCCATTGCTAAATCCGCTGCCATGAAAGTCGGTTCTCTGTGCAGGGCCCGGAAGTTTTTTTCCGTCTGAATCTATTCTGCACATATATAAATCTTCCATCCGCTCGTGCATTGAATACTGCTGCCACATCTAGTCGGGTGCCCCTGCTATTCTCCTCGGGGTTCTTGACAAAGTAAATATCTGTAATGTGATCAATACCGACTTGGCAGACTGGCTGCAGTCTCTCTCTCACCGGCGCGACGTGGCTTCCCTGTGTCTATTCTATAAATACTTTCACGGCTTCTGCTCCGATAAACTTAGATCACTGGTGCCCCCTACAAAAACATGGAGTGTCGCTACAATATCTGGTCTGGAGCTGCTCAATCCTCACTTTCTAGCCTTAAAAAAGTTAAAAATTGTTTGCACAATTCTTTGAGCAGAGAATGACTTATTTTTCACTTTGCAGCGTTTTTCCCAAAGATCCACTATCTCAAGACATTCACTACACTATCGTTACACCGACGACAAATGCCCAGAGGAACTGACTTTTTGTTAAACCAGTCCACATTGTTACTGCAAGAAGAGACCAGATCACTTCCACGTAACCAAATCATGCGTGTCTGTCTCTTTCTAATAAAGTCAGCCATTTCTTCTCTCTTTACCGAACCCCTTCCTCTCATGACTCTTGCGTGATTGATAGTATTACTGACAATATAGACAAGACCATTTTCCTACATCCAATGAGTCCTGATAAAACCATTTACTGCAACAAAATTTAATTTCATGAATTTACGTGAAGAGTGGTCAACAGATATAAAACATTTTTATGAAGATTTTTAGAAATACTAATGTCAAAAATAATTTTGTTCCTTTGTAAATAATTTTTGAAAGTTTCATTAAAATCCGACAATTATTTGAATTTTGCAAGAATTTTTGCACTAATGTGTTTGTCATCAGAAAAAAAATGTAATATTGCGTTTTCCATTGTAAAGTCTCGTAAGGATTTGGTTACCCGCTAACTCAAATCAAAACAAGATTGTTTATCAAACCTCAAACGTTTTAAAAAGAATTAAAAAATAATTGAAAATACTTTGATCTTTTCTCTTAATAATAATATGAACATTTTGATGAAAAACGTTCATTTTTATTAAGTTTGCGGCCTTTTTCATTCATACTATGCTGTTTTTTAGCGATTTAGTGGAGGTACCTACTTTACTGATAGATTTTTGTATAACCCGTCCTTTTCTCGGGTATCATTTCTAAGTTCGATTGCCATAAGGCAAGTAGAGATGACAGCATCTCAACCGTTCACCCAAAGAAACGTGCCACTGAGCTAGCTCTACTCTTCCTACTCAATTTTTGGCTCTCTGTATCCTGCTTATCAGCTTGTCAGGCATTTTCTTCTATAGTTCCTATTTAAAGAACACTGACGAAACCTCTGATTCCTTTAACTGTCACCCTATAAGCCTCTTACAGCTTTTCAGCAAAGTATTTCAGGCTTTAACTAATGTTGAAGTGGTCAAGTATCTCACCTCTCAAGAGCTGCTTCTACTCCTCTAGGTATACCACTGATGTGCTAACGACATCATTAAATGTTTTTATAATAATATAGCCCCAAGAAAGGCATTTTACTGCCACTGTTTTGCAGAGGGTTACATAGGAGGAAAATTATGAGAAAGAGTGACAGGTTATAAGGGGTGTCAGAAAGTGGATAAGAGAAGGATGAGAATACTGATGAAAGTCGACGGTGAAAGAAGCCTGAGAATGATGATGCAGGTTAGTGAGATAGGAGATGACTGTTGACTTTACATTTAAATTCTTGGAGATTATAGCTGTCGGCAAAACAAGTAAATTGAAGGAATTCCACAGTCTAGAAGTGCGAAAAAAGAAGCTGATGGAGTAGAATTTGCGTTTACAATTTATTGGTTTCACAGTATACCAGGCTCTTGATATTTATGGTGAAGCTCGACCTGTAGCTCTAGATATCCCAAAAGCTTTTGACAGTGTTTGGTATGCTCGCCTTCTATGCAATATCCAGTGCTAGGCTATAACAGAAACAGTGTTTGATTCAATCTAATCGTTCATATCAAATCGTGAAATGAAGATTGTTTTGAACAGACACTCTTCTAGACCATTTCACTCGAACGCGAGTGTCTCCCAAGGTTCCATCCTGTTTTTTTATCATCAATGATCTTACTGATGCCATCAGTTCACAAGGAGGTGTTTATGCAGAGGACAGACACCATTATTTACCCACGTCTGAATAGGTGACAGACAAAGGAATTTCAAGACTGACAAAGTAAACCTGACTTCTGCTCTTGAAAAGCCCTCCAATCAGTGGTCCCAACCAAATAAAACAGCGATCGTTATGATGGTGATTTTTTAAACACGAGTTTCCCTAGAAACAAAAAAGAGAGTGCTAGATTACTATGTGATTTCAGTTCTTCAATACGGCAGTGAATGCTGGACAATATCATCGAAGACGAGGAAAAAACTTAAAGCAACGGAAATGTGGTTCTACAGAAAGATGCTGCGGATATCATGGACCGAACATGTGAGCAATGAGGACGTGTTGGAAAGAATGGCATGGAAAAGAAAGCTAATGAGCTTCAGGAAGAGACAACTGAAGTTCCTGGGACATGCAATGAGGAAGGAGGGCTTGGAGAACCTGATACTGACAGGCCAGATAGAAGGAAAAAGAGACAGGGGAAAGCAGCTGATAACATATTTGAAGAGCCTGATCAGGTGGATGAGGAAACGGGGATTGCATGGGGTAACAGGAGAAAATATACTAAGAGCCACCAGAGATAGGGAGATTGGAAAGCCATGATCGCCCACGTCCTGAAAGGACAGGGCACATAGAAGAAGATATATGCCAACTGTTTATAAAAAAATTATAATGTGGATATAAAGTGGGGATCAAATCTATATTATGATCAATATATAAACTGATCCCTCTTTTGTGGCCATCCTAGTTTCTATACATTTATATTCTAGATTTATGGGCTTTAGCTAGTGGATGGCAAAGCGGGGTTTGAGTGGTGTAACAGGAGAAAGCGTGCTAAGAGCCACCAGGGATAGGGAGACGTGGAAATCCATGATCGCTTACGTTTTGAAAGGACCTAGAAGAAGAAGAACATAGAAGAAGAAACACGGTTTGTCATAAATTTCAATATTATAAATAATCTATTGTACTTATGTTGTTTTTTAGCATCTGTCCCAATATGAATGCGCCAACCAGAGACTGTGAAAACGCTAAATGGCATTAAATATTGCTCAAATGCATTTTACAACATTTTTACTGCATTCGTAATAAGTTTTGTTGAGTGTTAGTTTGTTGATTTCAATGTAGAGGATCACAGGTTTTGTTCATTATTATCATAGTGTAGTTATTAGTATTATCAACAAGTATTTTTCTGCATTGTGAAGGTGAACAGGAATGTGTCTTTAAATGCTGTGCGATAGAACTTGTGTCCGACTAATAGTTAATGTCATGATAATGTTGTGGTGGTCAAACCAACATATGGACTTACTTTTTGTTCATTTCAACTGATTTAAAGGTCTGATATTTTCGAAAACATTACATAACGGAGAAGATATATTGTGTATGAATGTGTTGGCTGTGTTAAATTTAGTGTAGTGTATATTTTTTTTTACTAGGATCAGTGGAGAATAGATTAGTACTGAGATTTTTCATCTTGCTTATGATATGGTTAGAGTTATTTGAAGAAATATTTTTATTTTATTAATATTAATATTTTTAATGGCTCGTATAATTTATTCAACAACGATGTAATTTGGTAAATCATTTTTAATTCAATATAGAAGATTTTTTTGGAAGTGTTAAATATTGCTCAGTTTATTAGATTTTGTATAATAGTTATTTTGTCATCATCAGGGCAATCGATTTTATAGTTTAGAGTGTACGTGTTTATACTAGTTGGTTTTTTGTATGGTGAGGTAGTAAATTTAATATTATTAGTGCCTAATATTTTATTGTTATTGTAAATTTTATATGTGATGTCAAGAACGGATGTTTTAAGACTTTTTTGAAATTCATGTAATTCATCTATGTTTTGATGACCAACATTTAGTAACTTCGACATGGCCAACATTGAAATTAAGTTACTAAACCACTAAAAACCCAACATTTACCTAATTTATGAAAATGATATTCTCCTAAGTTACAAACATAAATGGAACATATGAATTAATTAATCTACAGGTAATATGAGGAAAAATATAAATACAAAAATGATATTTACTTCGTGTCTGCCTAAGAAGCTGGTGAATATCTAGAATAGAGATACAAGAATAAACTTCCTCTGTACTGATGAATAGACGCAAATTACATTTCAAATTAATACTAACGGAGTAACATTAATTTCTTCTTTATTTCACTCATCCCTTGAACACAACTGAAGGATTATGGTGGCATAATCAAAAACACATGAAACATTCTTCTTTATCATTTACGGTTCTGTGTGACTTTGAGAGCAGCAATGCTTACTTGAAAATTACCGTTCTAAAATGTAAACGCAAGTTATATAAAAAATATGCACTCTAAAGCAAGGTGAGGTGCTGGGTTTTATTTTCAATCAAGAGTAAGAGTAGATAGGCTCAGCAATTCCACAATTCCAACTCATTCCTAGTCTTTTGACTAAGAGTAGAGGTTAATCCCGTATTTGCAGTTTAGGATTGGGGTTCCCAGTTATTTATAACATCTACTTCAGCACTGCACATCTAACACCTCAGTCTGAGCGCTTTTAGGTAATTATTAGCGATTTTCCCTTTTTCGTCCTCTTTCTTCTGAATAAAAGTAGATAGGGTTGCTTATCGCCCGACTCACATTCCTTCCTGATCGTTTGAAATAAAGCTGAAGTTTATCTCTTGTTCCTTGGTTGGGATTGCGTTTTTGTTTTTTGTAAAAATATTTCGATATTCTTTCACACCAGTTAGTTCCTTGTGTCTAAGTAACATTATTGCATTGTTTAGGGTATACTGATAAAATAACAAATAATATTAAAAGAATTGTAATAAATATATGTTTGGAGAAAACCACGTTTCTAAAATTTGACCAAATGCCCAAGTATCAGTATTATTTTTTGATTTTTTTTTTTGAATGAGTTAAAATTAGATTTTTAATTAATAATGTTCCTCATAATTTATAAATTGCTAAATCCGAAGCTATGAAAGTCGGCTCTCTGTGCAGGGCCCGGAAATTCTTTCCGCCTGAATCTATCCTGCAATTATATAAATCCACCATCCGCTGCCACAGAGAGCCAAAATACAGTGAAGAATCTGTAATGTGATTGATACCGACTTGGCTGACCGCCTGCAGTATCTCTCTCACCGGCGTGACGTGGCTTCCCTGTGCCTCTTCTATAAATACTTTCATGGCTTCTGCTCTGACGAACTTAAATCACTGGTGTCCACTAGATGTGAATTTGCACGAGATAATTTGCATGAATTTGCACGAGATAATTTGCGTGAATTTGCACGAGATTGGCAACTAGGTCCCACCCTTTTACAATGAAATCGATGAAATGTAATCGCAATTTCTATTCCAATAGCTTCTTTTCTCGCATTTCCCGCCTGTGGAATTCCCTACCGCATGCTTGCTTCCCCGACGGCTACAACCTCCAGGAGTTTAAATGTAAGGTCAATAGACACTTCCTAACACACTAACCCACACCCACTTTCTCCAACTCTCTCCCTATGTACATCCTAAGTCGTCTATCACCCTCCTTCAGACATTTCCTATGCCCAATCCCTCTATGTAACCCCCTGCGCTATAGTGGCAGTGGAATGCCTTGCTTGGGGTGACACGATTGAAAAAAAAAAAGTTTATTATAATTTTTTCTTTTGAATATTTTTTATAATTCCTTATTTTTGCTTTCGTTTTCTTTCGTTTTATTCTCGTTCATTCTTTTTTTAATTTCGTTCTTCATTTTGGTCCTTTCTGTTTGCTTCTTTTTTCTTTCTTTTTATTTTTCTTTATCTCAACTACGGTTTCCTAGAATTCAGATTTTACAAGCATCGAAGAACAATACAAGTGCACGCACCATTTTCCCTCTTTTTCTTTTCTGATAACTCTGAGGAGATTGTCATGATGTCGAATTGCTCCATGAATATTTTACGAACTTCAAATTTATCGCAAATTTATTCTTTGCAGTTTAGCTTTGAATGTCTCCGTTATGCAGGTGTATAAAAGAGACAACGAGACAACAAAGGACAGTAGGTAGATTTTGGAAAGCAGTCTCTCCAGATGGTTTTAACGCTTTGAAAAACAAATACGTACTTGAAAAACAAATACGTACTGTGGAATTTCCATCTTCTATCTCACTAATCTGCATCCTCTCTCGCATGCTCCTTTCTCCATCCACTCCACTCTCATCAGTATTCCTCATCCTTCTCTTACTCACTTCCTGACACCCACTAAAACCTGTCAATTTTTCTCATAACCTTCCTGCTATCTAACCCCCTGCAAAACAGTGGAAGTAGAATGCCTTGCTTGGGCGATATGGTTATAAAAATGCAAACTTAATCATAGGATTATTCAATTTTTCAATAAGATTTGTTTTTCAATAAAAACTATTTTTTATATAAAAGCAGTTATTATATTATTATAAAGAATGTCATACTTGTTTGCTTAGTTTTTAAATGAACTTATTTAAGAAGTAAATGACATTGTTTTTGAATATATTCAAAAACATATTTTCTCAATATAAATAATTAGCCTCATTCTTTTATTAACATCATTCAGATTAAAGTGTTTCCTTGGCTCGTGATATACTGACACCAAATTTTGCATCAAATCATTATGTTTTATTGTGGTATTTTACGACATGTGGTCAGTACTCAACGTCGTACTGTTTCTTATTTCACTATACATTTTCTTTCTATTCTAATTAACATATGCAAATAGGCCTTCTCTTATTTATCAGCTCACGGAACTAAACAGATTTAATGTCTTTGCTTGTTTATTTACTTATTTTTATAATCAGATCGCCCCAAGCAAGTTTTGCAGGGGGTTACATAGGAGGCAATAATGAGAAAGAGTGGCAGGTTATAGGGGGGTATCAAGAAGTGGGTAAGAGAAGGATGATTAAAGTGAGGGATCAATTTATATATTGATTGCAATATAAAATTGATCTCCCACTTTATATTTACATAATAATTTCTTGTCAGTTGATAAGCCGTAGAAAACGAATCCATCAGTCAATGAAATACTGATTAGATACACATGCATGTCTTGTAGATTTATTTAAATTCTCTGGAATATAGATGTATAAAAATTATTTTTATAATCATATCGCCCCAAGCAAGGCATTTTACTGCCACTGTTTTGCAGGGGGTTACATAGGAGGAAAATATAAGAAAGAATGACAGGTTATAAGCGTTGTCGGGAAGTGAATAAGAGAAGGGTGACTGTGGCCATAAAGTAAGGAATCAATTTATATATTCATTGTAATATAAAATTGATCTCCCACTTTGTATTTACATAATAATTTCTTGTTTGTTGATAAGCCGTAGAAAACGAATCAATCAGTAAATGAAATACTGATTAGCTACACATGCATGTCTTTTAGATTTATTTACATTCTCTAGAATATAAATGTATGGAAAATTTTTTATAATCATATCGCCCCAAACAAGGCATATTACTGCCACTGTTTTACAGAGGGTTACATAGAAGGAAAGTTATGGGAAAAAGTGACAGGTTATAGGGGGTGTCAGGAAGTGAATAAGAGAAGGATAAGAATACTGATGAGATTGGAGTGGACGGAGAACACAGCATGAGAGAGAGGATGCAGGTTAGTGAGACAGGAGATGACTGTTGACTTTACATTTCAATTCATGGAGATTGCAGCTGTCGGGGAAGCAAGTAAATGGAAGGAATTCCATAGGCGGGAAGTGCGAGAAAAAAGGTGCTGGATTAAAATTTGCGTTTACAATTTATTAGTTTCACAATAAAAGGGTGAAACCAATAAAAAATTAAAAGTTGTTGTCGAACTTAACGTCTTTCCTCCCGCTTGAGTTTTATGTCCTTTTCTTTTTAATAAATATCTTAGTCTCATTACATATTTTCCGTATCTGAGTCACTCCTGCTATCATTCATTTGTTCGTATTTTATCCTGATTTTAAGAACTCATCTGTTTTTCTTTTTTAAAGTCTTCTTCCATCACGACGTCTTTCTCTTTAATTCTGGTTCTTATTAATCTGTATAAACCAGTTTTACGTTTCTTTTATATTATGACAGAGTTATGTCCCCTTTGCATACTGGAATTAGTTCTCACAGGACTTACTACTTTGTCTTTCTTATACATCTTCTTTTCTTTCGTCAAGTAAAGCATTGTTAATGGAGATCTTATTTGTCTTCCTATTAACACAGGCTTTGCAATCTGTCCGTATTTAGAACCATCCTATGATTAAGCAGTGACCTTGATAAGTAAACGTTTATAGTATCTCTACTTAGGAAAATGCTTTTAATCTCATTTCTACTGTCTGCACCATTCTTTTCGCAATACAATTATTTGTGGGTAAGGTTTTGCTGTTTTGTAAGGAAGGAACCAATTCTCCTCAACCATTTAAACATTTCAAAATGCTCGTATGTTGCTTGATACGATTTTAGGGTCACAACTTCAAGAAAAAACTATTCTTAGTATTTGTTTTATTGTAGTCGTTTTTGTATCTTTAATTATAACGACTTCCCGCCATCCAGAACAAGAGTTTACGAGAATGAAAAATAGCCCCATACCATTAATATGTGCATGGTCCATATGAATTATTGTTTCGTTTATTTGTCAAAAATTGTAGAAATCTAGAAAGATTGTTTTTCGGTTGTTTTGTTTTTATGGCATATCAACCTCGGCGGGTCATTTATTGCCAAGTAAATTTTATTTATTTATTGCTGATAATACCTTTTTCTTTTCAACAATTTATTGTTGTTTTTATATGAGTTTTGTGTCTAGTAATACTTTTTCTTTTCGAGTATCAATATTCGTTGTGATTTGTTTTTTTTAAGGGCAGGGTCCCCAAGTCCTACCCTTGTTATTTAACCCATAACTGGAAGGAAGGGGCGAATTAATACCTTTCCCAAGAGTACCAGTGCTTAAGTGAATGCAGGGTAGTCAACTGGAATTCGAACTCGGCTCACCGATTTCTCTTTCCGAGCCGATATCCACTGCACCACAACGCACATCCGTCACTAAACGCTTACAGCACCTGGTATTCCAAAGCGGTCTAAGTACTGACCAGGCCCAACGTTGCTTAACTTCGGTGATCGAGCGAGAACCGGTGTATTCAACGTGATATGGCCGGAAGCCGATCTAGAAAGAATAACGCTTGTTAGCTCCTTTCTGAATTAAAACCAATTCTGATGGTTTATGGTCTGACCATAATAAGAACTTCTTACGTAATAAGTATTTCTGAGGTCTGTCTATGCTTTAGGCATTGTCGACGTATCTTTTTCATTATTTGAATAATTTATTTCTGCTGTCGTCAATCTTCTTGAAAGGTACATCGCTGATATTCTTGAGATGCAATGCGTTAGACAGCTCTCGCATCCGTACTTAACGTAACATTCTTTTTGGTATAAATGACTTTTATAATCGATTTTTCAAGGAATATCTATTTTAAATCCTTGGATGCTAGACTTTGTCCATTAGAAATCACTATTTTGTCTGCAGTTCAGCAAATGGTTCTATTAAGTCGTTGTGTTTTGCTATGCGTGTATTATAAAAAATTACCAGTTTTAAAAATGATTCTCATTCTTGCTTATTAGCATAAAAAATACCACTGAAATTTTCAAAACTGACTTTGGATCAACTGAAATGCCATCTTTTGAAACCTTGTACCCAGAATATGATATTGTAGCACAATCAAATTCGCAGTTGCCTCTGTTTATTGTCATACCGGCATTTTTGTCTTGTTTAAATCATGTTTGTATATTTTTGGGGTTTTAATTCGACTTTAGTAATAGCATCAATGCAAATGTCATCTTGATAAATAATCATGATCCTGAAAGGCATTTTCGTGCATCTTAACGATCCTATCTGGGTGTTTATTGTGATCTTGGGTTTATCGTCAATCAGTTTTTAATTGTAGGTCAGTTTTATATCAAATTTTGCAAAACATTTCTTGATAGATAATTCCTGGATAGCAGTTTTAGGAAAAATGATTTCATGTTTATTTTAAACTCACCGCATATACTCATATACGCATTTCTCAGGACTATAGTGGGAGATGAAGATTTGCTTTCACATCAAATAACCTGCTCTAAAATTCGCTGCTCTACCATTTACTTTAATTTAGCAATTACGAAAGTTATAAGCTGAATGTGTAATTTACGTGATTCAACTTGCGAGAGGGAAACTATTTTCATTTAATTGTATACTCGATTTGTAACCCCTTAACATTCTCATTTTTATTTCTCAGACTTTATATTACTGATTAATTTAGATGAATCCACCTATGAAACATCTATACCTAGTAGTCAATTATTTTTTTACGTTCCCTACTGCAACAGAAATAATTTAAAGTCGGTTGCAGGTTTCAAAGGTTCCATTAAGATATCCAAAACTTTTATAAAGATCCATCAAATTGTTTCAGTTTCAGATGACATTTTCTCAATTTCTTTTTACTCATTTTTCCCAGAATCTTTTTGGAATCAGAATGACATCACTTCCCGTATCCACTTGCATTGAAATGTCTTATTACTTAATGTAATTTTTTAAAACAATTTTTTAAGTCTTTGTATTGACAAAAAATCAATAGTTCTCTCTTTTTCCATTTTTCGATAGTGTCTATCTTTTTTTAAATTTCATATACAGACGGAAAATGATTTTTTCTAAGTAGTTATGTAAAATCTTTACAAATGCAGGGAACATTCTTCTGTCAACTTCATGCTCTTAGTTACAGCATTTGCATTTACCGTGTTTCTTTTTTATCCTGTACATTTCAACATTTTGACCGCAGTAGAATTATATCTTTATCGATTTAAACAGTTGGAAACGTTCACTCATGAAGTTAGAGATAAATTATACAATTATCATTGTTTCAATATTTTATATTCATGATATATAGACCAGGCAAAGTTTCAATAATCTGTAATTGAATCAACGTAGGTGTGTCCTAAATGATGCTAAGCTGTTGTTTGCTGGTAGAATGAAGCACTGTATAGCATCTCGCAAGTTTTGTTCCAGAGACTACCGGTAGCTCTGCAAGAGTATACTAAACAACAGCAAAACCTCGATTCCTCCTCTATTCAATCAATTCGAAGTCCTTACATCTACTTATACAAGATTAAGTGGTTTGCTCAAAAATCTTCTTCCAACTCCACACTTGATTCGTCAGGAGTAACCACACCCAATTTTCCATATATAATTGAAACTCAGCAGAATATTATATTTATCTAGTATCTTAAATATGTCCTCTCAGTGATATTACTGCTTCTTAAGAGAGGGTAATGACGAATCCATTTTCCTAGTTTCTGAATATTTCATAATAATTTACATGACATAGTGCAGATTTGAAAATCGATTGTTTAATAAAGATTTATATGATATTCTACTTGATTGATTTTCAAAACAATAATTAGTTGTTTACAATTTGGGACGACTGTATGTTGTACATACGATAGTACTGAAAATTTAACATCAATCTATATCACTAGTCAACAAAAAAGATTAAAAAAAAAAAGAAAAGATTTTTGAAATGGTGTCGAGACAACAAACATATTTTTAGCTAATTTGAGAGCGCCAAAGATGAAAATGAACTAATTTTTGCTTGGTTAGCTACCGTTTTTGCTGTACAGAATTGCCTCATATTAGGAAAAAAGCATTTTTTATTTCTCTTTTGTATATATGATATTGACCTATGCTAATATTTCTCAAAGTAAAATCGTAGAAACCTTTCAGATCGTATCTAAACCAACAAATACTGGTCTGCTTATTGAGAAATATTTTTTCAATAACAAGCAGACCTTAAGTATTAAAAAACACGACTTAATAAACTAAGACCAACAGGAATTTTCATCAAACCATTGAACAAACTAACGACAGAAATAAATCCTTCATGAACATAAGAACTATGTTAAAAATTTCTCTCTTTATTTATTAATAGTCATGTTCAATGTTAATACAGTTTCTTTTATTTCTTTTCATGGTCTTGATACTTCAAAAAAGCCAGTTATTGTTTTTGTTGTGGATTCTGGTTGAGAACCACACAAAATAATAAATAACAAAAACAGATACGGAGATAGAAAATGTAAGTTATATTGAACAAAAATATACAATCGGGAACACCGGTTAGTCAATTCAGGAATACTAGGAATACTGTTAATAGAAATCAATTTATACAATTTTGTAGTTAAGAAGTATTTCCGGATAATGAATCTATGTCCTTACTGACCAGCTAGTGTCGGTAAAACTCCTTGACAATCACTATATTTAGCTGTCCCTCCCACTAAGTGCAACATGTGACACATGGTCAGTTATGAGTTTTTGTAGTGTTAGACCTGTCTCGTTTTGAAGTTTGGTCAGCATTCGTTTTTTCATTTCGCTGTCTTTAGCAGCAACTAGTCCTTGGACAAATATGAGACATTTGAAATTCTCTGGGGTAAGCTTCGACAATTTAAAATCGTTACAGTGTTTGTTGACGAATGCGAATGTAGAATAGTCCTCGTTTTCGTCTTTTCTGAAATTAAAGCACTTCCACCTTTTATGGAACAACGAGATTTTGGGGCTAAATAGCTCAGTGAGGCCTGTCCCTGCCTCGTAAAACGTTAAATCGTTCGTCTTTTTGGGGATAATAAATTATACGAACTTAGTGTTTTCGTCCGTACCTAATTTTCTGAGTAAAAGTCTTAATTTTTTTCTTTACACTCTAGTGCTGGCAGTCGATATTAAAATATCTCCATATTGCCTGTAATACTCTCCAAAATATTTGTCTTCCTTGATTGAGTATTTAAAAGTTTCAATAGAGTACTACACAGCTCCTTGCAAAAACGTCTCCTCCTTTTCCCTGTTTTTTCTATGCTGTACTTATTGATTTTAATAATAGTTCTTGTAATCATGATTGTCTTTCTTCATTCACCTTTTGTATTTCCATTTGTTTTTTGGGGTTTTTTTTGTATTTCCATATGTCTTTTTTCTAGTTTATATTGTCTTTCTTCACTCCTCTTATTGATTTCCTGTATTCCTTTCTGAAATTTACTCATGATTTGCTGCTTCGATTCTGGGAGGGGGTTTGATTTTTGAGCTATTGCTTTCTAGCAATTAATTTCGACCGTTTTTTCTTTTATATCTCTGTGGTCGAGTCGCCAAATTGTTTGTGGTCAACTTGTTGTTCGAATCCTCGAAGCGAACTATGTTAAAGTGAGTCAGGGTAAGTTCGTCACAAATTTGTTGTTGTCGACTCCTCCATATGTGAGTTTCGAGATACTCGACGCTAATTTGTTGTTCCTTGGTGTTATACCTGAGTTCGCGTTCTTTTGTTACCAATTCGTTCTTTTCAATTTTTTTTATTTTTTATTTTTATTCTTTTTTTTCTCCGCGTGAACTTGTTTGAAATCCTTCGTCGCCAATTTGTTGTGGATTCTTGTTGAGAAACCACACAAAATAAAAGTAAATATCAAATAAATAACAAAAGCGGATATGGAGATAGAAAATATAAGTTATATTGAACAAAAATATACAATCTGGAACACGGGTTAGTCAATTCAGGAATACTAGGAATACTGTTACTTGGAATCAATATATACAATTTTATAGTTAAGAAGTATTTCCGGATAATGAGTCTATATCCTTACTGACCAGCTAGTGGCGGTAAAACTCCTTGACAATCACTATATTTAGCTGTCCCTCCCACCAAGGGCAACATGTGACACATGGTCAGTTATGAGTGGGAATTTCCGGGCTATATGGCCCGGCCAAAAATTACCTGTCTATTTTTCCCCAGTTGTGCCTTCTACCCTTCGGCGGAACCACGACTGGGCTATTGATCTCTGCTCGGAAGCAGAGAGCGCCCTCTGTCCGAAGGCAGAGAGCTGACAGTGAGAAATGCCGCCGCAGCGAGAAAACGCTTTGGCAATCACTGCCGTTCTCTGTATAGGTAGGATTATATGTACACATGTACATTTATATCTCCGAAAAGGGGTGCTCCCCATTAATTTGTTTATCTCCCGTAGTGGCGCCCCTTTCATTATTTTAATATTCTGATGGAATCGTTCTTCTTGCTCATCATACACATCATCACAATTATCCGGAAATTTACCTAGATGTCTATGTAAATAATTAATCTTAATACTTATATTAGCGTATTACTGATAAAATGTATTGCTATACAGTTTATCTGTTAAGTTTAATTTTGACGATTAATCGGAAAAATTCTGTCCTCCTAATTTAAAATCTTTGACTCAAAAACATTTTTTTCTTATAAAACTATTTTATATAAGGTGGCTGTCATAAGTTGCCCGCTCTACCTGAAAACTGATGGGTTTCTACGACCTTTATTATCTAAATGTCGTGATCAACCAATATCGTAAATTGATCTTTTTTTCAAAAATGAGCAATTTCAGTACAGCACAAACGGTAACTAACCATGAAATCTAAGGTGATTTTCGGAATAAGCGTCATCAAATTTGCTCAAAAATGTTTTTTGTTTCTTGTCACCGAAAATCATGTTGACCAGTGTAAAGGATAATATAATATTTTATTGCGTAGTTTTAATTTATTCGATATTTTCGATAAGAAATTCGTTAGAAAAAAAAAACTAAACTAGTATGTAATAAAAATCTAAACTTATTTATAATGAAACCTTCTCTGTGTGTGTGTATCCGTTACCTATAGACTTCAAAACGGCTGAACCTATTTTTTTTGGAAATTTACACAGTTGTACTATAAGCAACTGCGAGTGTTCTTAGCTGGGTTTTGTGTCGAGGTACCCCCGATAAATATCGAAAATCAATAATAAAAAAAATCGGGATATAGAAGGAGTGGTCCGATTTTAATCAAATTTGTTACACTCATAGACAAAGACATAAGAAACGATATTCAGAAGTTTCAAGGTTGCAGTTCTTAGAATAGTGCAGAAATTCGGTAACATATATATATATATATATATATATATATATATATATATATATATATATATATATATATATATATAAGGCAAAATGTTTATGTGTGTGTCTGTTTATCTACCTGTATGTCTGTATTTTTTTCAACCTTTTTATGTTAGTTTTTGCTTCGGGTTTGGCTCTAAGTAGGTATAATTGTAGTTCTTAGTCTCTGCTTTTTGTGTGTGTCTGTTTATCTGTCTGTATGTCCTTTATACAAATCCACAACTTCTATCCGATTCTCACCAAACTTCACACAAATATTCTTTAGGCTGTGTCTGAGCTCCAGGACCATGGATTAGTTTTAAAGTATAAAAAACTGGAAATAAAAGGGATACTTATACGTCACATCAGGAAGAGACTATTGAATTTTTTTACTGTACATAATAAAGGAAAAGTGCTGAGGAAAACAATGCATAACCTACGTAGTATGTAAATGGATGGAAGAGCAAGGATTAGGAGAGATCACAAAAGATCAACATTATTAAGAGCTACAAAGAGTCAAAACTATGACCGCCAATCACTTGAAAAGACACAGTATATAGAAAATGGATGAGAACTAAAAGATTCAAAGATGTATTTACACTATTAATGTGTAAGGTATTTAACAAAATATGTAAGAAATATTACAGAATATAGTTAAGGATGTAGGAAATATTTCAGACTGCCAGAATTTTTACATTCTTCGACAATTTACTGAATCTCCGAGAATATTTATATTATAAATAAAATTTACAAAAATCGAACATGAATACATTGGTAATAAACATTTGTTTCGAATTCGTTCCGGAAAATGCAATTCGAAAGTTTAGTTTGAATTTTGAATTAGTCGTTCATTTTGTCAGCCATGGAGAAAATAAATCCTTCCCTACTTTTTATCATTTATTCATTTTACCTTGTTAATTCTCGAGAGCCACTTGAGGTAGAGAGTTACAGAGTAATGGCTATAGTTGATGCGAATGATTCCAAAACAAAGCTGCTATCTATTAAGCATAATAGACAATTGCTCTTATCCCCCATCAGCATGGAACAGGCTAGCCTCCCTGAGAGTAAAACACTACGCCTCACACTCTCAGCGGATCCTCAAGTGGAATGACTATATCGAATCCATTGCTAAATCCGCTGCGAAGAAGGTCGGTTCACTGTGTTGGGCCAGGAAGTTTCTTGTTTGAGTTCATCCTGTATATATATAAACCTATCATTCGCCCGTCTATTGAATACTGCTGCCAAATCTGGTCAGGTGCTTCTGCTATTCACCTCGGGTTTCTTGACAAAATCCAACGGAGAATCTGTAATGTGATCGATATCGACTTGGCAGCTTGGCTGCAGTCGTTCTGTCACCGGCGTGACGTGGCTTCCCTGTGCCTCTTATAAATACTTTCACGGCTTTTGCTCCAATTAACTTAGATCACTGGTACCTCCTAGGTATGAATTTACACGAGCTACCAGATTAGCAACTAAGTCCCACCCCTTTACAGTGAAACCGATAAAATATAACCACAATTTCTACTCTAAAAGCTTCTTTTCACGCACTTCCGGCCTTTGGAATTCCCTGTCGTTTACTTGCTTCTCTGACAGATACAATTTCCAGAAATTTAAGTATACGGTCAATAGAAATCTCCTATGTCACTAAGTCGCATCCATTTTCTCAAGCTCTTTTTTGCATCTACTCCACTCCATTCTCGGTATTCTCATCCGTCTATTACCCTCCTCCTGACATTACCTATAACTAACACCTCTTTCTCATCACTTTCCCCTATGTGACACCCCCCCCCCGCAACAGTAGCAGTAGAAAGCCTTGCTTGGGGTGAAATGATTAAAATAAATGTTGAGAAGATAACGGTTATCCATAGATGTGAACTGGTTATGAGTGTAATGATCTGAGGCAAGAGGCTTTATGGATTAAATTGGTGTGTAAACTGAGTTGTTTAATTTTGCTTTGCAATCATTCTCAGAGATGGAAAACTATGAGTTCAAATCCGCGGAAATGTCATCACATACTGTATGGTAATTCATAAACACTAGAGAAATCAGTCTTTTGAAAAACTTGATGACCTACGTCTTGCAGTAACTTGCATTTTAAAAAATACAGGATATTCACAAAGTTTACAAAAACAACATTTTCATAAAAAAAATTGCAATCTACGCAATTAGTAATGAACCGAACTAAATTCATATCTGGATTCTGTTAACTGTTGTGTCTTTAATCTGAAACAAGCTCAAGTGCATCAATAATTCCATAGAAATCTTTTTTGTTAAATTGTTTTATGCCAAAATAAACTTTTCACTTCGCATTGCTTCACAAATTTTCAATTTGGATATAATTTTGAATTTGATTTTAGTAGTATGAACAATTAATCAGGTGTCATTAAAATCAAGTTTATACAGCTATTTATTAGCTCATATGATGTATCCTTCTCTTGCATGAAAAGAAAAACGTTTTCAACACTTGAGCTTCTTAAAGCAAGAATCTACATGTACTTTCAAAGATCAATGTTTGTTTAAGTGATCATCTTAACATCGTTTGCAACTCGTTATAATCTACCACAGCCTAGAATTCATTTTTCACATCGTTGCTCCATTCCTATTTTTACTAATCTCAAAACATGTCAGCAAGTTTCCAATCTTAGCTTCATAAATTGTAGTAAAAACTTCGTCGATGAAAATAATGTCAGAAACATGTGTCGTCTTATGATCTGCTTAGGAATATAAGTAGAAGGCGTCTTTCATTATTATAATGTCCCTAATTTTTCGTGAATTTCTTGCTCCGACATCTATGAATCTGCAATGGGCAGTTTCTCTCACTCACTAAACACTCCGCATCGCTGACAGGTAACATATTTTCCAACTGACAAGACGCAATTTTTTCCTAAAAGAATAGCCTGAAAAATAAGTGTGTTTTCCAAGACAGTTCCCACCAGGCTGTCACAAATATCACAAACAGTTTTGTGGTGGAAGTTATCACCCGTAGCAATTTCATCAAAACGACTTATACTATCGCATAGAAGCCAAAAGTTGTAGAATATGCAAAAGAATACAGTAACAGAATAAAAGAAAGACACATTGAACCAATCGAAAAAAAGGATTCGGGAGAGGAAGAAAGAAAGGATTGAGTGAATCTGGAAACAAATATAAAACAGAATTTACGTCAAATACCAACCAAATGGCTACAGTTAGAATAGAAGAAAGACACATTGAACCAATCGAAAAAAAGGATTCGGCAGAGGAAGAAAGAAAGGATTGAGTGAATCTGGAAACAATATAAAACAGAATTTACGTCAAATACCAACCAAATGGCTACAGTTAGAATAGAAGAAAGACACATTGAACCAATCGAAAAAAAGGATTCGGTAGAGGAAGAAAGAAAGGATTGAGTGAATCTGGAAACAAATATAAAACAGAATTTACGTCAAATACCAACCAAATGGCTACAGTTAGAATAGAAGAAAGACACATTGAACCAATCGAAAAAAAGGATTCGGCAGAGGAAGAAAGAAAGGATTGAGTGAATCTGGAAACAATATAAAACAGAATTTACGTCAAATACCAACCAAATGGCTACAGTTAGAATAGAAGAAAGACACATTGAACCAATCGAAAAAAAGGATTCGGTAGAGGAAGAAAGAAAGGATTGAGTGAATCTGGAAACAAATATAAAACAGAATTTACGTCAAATACCAACCAAATGGCTACAGTTAAAGATCTGGAACATGGATGAAATTCATTTAACATTTAACGCGGCAATCCGCACAATGTCACATTTATTTAAATTTTATCTTTATTCCAACATTATTAAACTTCATTTTGAAATAATAAATAAATGAAGAAATCTATTAGTCATCATTTTGTAACACAATTAATTATCTGCGTTTTAAACACTTTTTGGATAATTAATTAATTTGTAACTAATAAATTTCAATTAATTAATTAAGTTATATTTTGTCGCTAAACAACATAAAATATCTTCAATGGTTTAAGCGTTTATAGATAATTTTTCGGCTCTATGCGTTTATTTGAAAAGTTGGTTTACTCATAATTTTTTATGTTCATTATCACTTCAATTTCACACACACACACACACACACACACACACACATATATATATATATATATATATATATATACATCAGCAGACAGGTTAGAAATCTGATTGCATTTAGCCAGGATTGAAACCTGAATAAATTCTACCTCTGAGCTATGTGCGCTCGGTAGAAGAAGGCAGACTTTTAGCGTGATATGTACAATGTACACACGCCAGTAGCTGAGAGTGTTCTGATTCATCGCCGAATGAACGATGCTAGATGCTAGAGTCCCTACTGTTTTTCAAAGTCTACTATTCTTATATATATATATATATATATATATATATATATATATATATATATATATATATATATATCCAAATGAATAAGGAACGAATAAAATAATTGTAACCTTCAAAACATTAATTTAAAACAGTGCTCAATATAAAAATCGAGCAATGAATGTTTATTATAAGTGATACTTTAGAACATGTACAAACTACAATCAACTACAAAATTGTATATTTTGTTTCGACATTGAAAAAATATGTCTCATCACGTAGTTAATAATTATAAAATAATCAATATATATAAGTTTTTATAAAAAAAACTTATTTCACGCAAGAGCTGTTGCGCTTCGGTGCCTACTAATTAGCACATCGTCAGACAGGGAAATATTTTTTGTTAGGAATCATATATAAAAATTTAATAACAACAACACTGTTACCATATTCAGACAATTAAAGTAGATGGAATTCGAAAAGTTTGTCTCAATTAACCAATAAAAATCCTTTAAAAACCCCAACGTAAAATGGAAAATCTAAAAACACAGAACTTGTAAATATTTACATGAGCCATGTTTTCTATGTTTAGAGGAAAAATGCAAATTATTAAACTCCCAAAATTAAACCTGCTAAACAAACGTAACGAAGTAATTTCCATCTGTCATCATCGTCTAATATATGTCTTAAAGTATAGTTAATATTTTATTATATAATATTACTAGATCCCTTAATCTACTCCCAATCATAAATATATAGATTATTTCATATGATAATTAATTTATTTAGGTTAACCTATAGATCCCTTACTAAGTCGACTACATATGTTTGACGTCGATTATATTTTTAAACACTTTTCCATCTTTATTACCCTTTCACCACTTTAGGAGATAACAACTTAAAGAATATCCTGTAACTGTTTCACGAGCAAACGACACCTTCGCAGACATCGTAACATACATATGTATTCATCAAAATGTTTCATTACTGACACTGAAAGGGTGTAGGTTTACATGCAATTTCAAATCTCTACTGCTACCCGTTAATATAATCCTTCCCATCCATCATGATATGATCTTCTCTTTATTGAGACAAACACTCCGATCTCCACGGCCATAATATTCTGGATATAATTGTGTTGTTTTTAAGATTCTATATATTATGATACCTAACAGAAAAAAAAATTCAGTCTGATGAGGTGCTAATAAGCAGATACCGAAACACAATAGTTTTATGTTGTAGTAAACTATGTTTGTTTTATAAACACGTATAATAAAGACATTACCATATATAAAGCTATAAAAAGTATCAAGCACTCATTAAAAAGTCAATCATTACAAACAATGGACCGCTAACACATTTGTTTGTACTCCTTCTAACACACACACACACACACACACACACACACACACACACACACACACACATATATATATATATATATATATATGCTGTGGAAAAAAGAGATATAACAAAGTGGAAACTAGTCTATGTATATGTTCAAGCGGCTACACATATGCCTGAGTGATTTGAAATACATCTTTCCTCTCAATTTGTTCTAGATATATAACAGTTTATATATTCTTATCACACACAAACATACAGACGCACACATACAAACACACACACACACAGAGACATAGGTACATGGATATATATATATATATATATATATATATATATATATATATATATATATGCCTATTGGAAAAAGAAATTGGGTTGTTCCAACGAGAGAAATTGGTATAGAATAAAAAGTGTGAGAAGCCGTGAACATTTTCTTTAAAGTGTATATTTATTGTTGTTGTTATTATACATGTTATGATACATTAAGTGTTCATCATGGTATTTGTGACGTTACACGTGTTTCGAGTCTAAAATTGACTCTCTTCAGGCGAATAAATTTGTGGCTTTACATCTCGAGTTCCTTTTGTTTCTGATAGCCAAGTTGTTATTTTATAAATAACTAAGTAGAAAAATAAGAAAATAAATAAAATCAGTAAAATAAAATAAAATAAGATGAAATAAGATAAAATAAATCAAATGTTGGCACGTTGAATGGTCTGTGATTTTTCACATCAGCACTTGTATAAATGGATAAACAGATAAATAAATAAACAGATGAATGAATCAAGTGTGTATCCCAATTTGAAATGGTTTTAGTCTGGGGTTACCTTTTAGTATGTTTAAATTATCTTCTAGTCGCCTTTGCTCATCTATAATCCTTTTCATCTGTCAGTTGGTTGTTTTTATTGTTTGATGGTGTTTTGAATTTGGCGTGTGTGTGTGTGTCTG
Source organism: Ascarosepion bandense (assembly GCA_037127315.1). Classification (NCBI taxonomy): domain Eukaryota; kingdom Metazoa; phylum Mollusca; class Cephalopoda; order Sepiida; family Sepiidae; genus Ascarosepion; species Ascarosepion bandense. The sequence continues at coordinate 936,723 of JBBBDQ010001099.1, forward strand.
TGTGTGTCTGCGTGTGTGTGTCTGTGTGTGAGTATTTCTTTATTTCGTCTTTACGTTTTAGAATTGTTTTTATGGGTCATCTGGTTCTTTTTTTATTGTTTGGTGTTATCTTTTGAATTTGGTGTCTATGTATGTATGCGAGTGTGTGAATGTATGTGTATGTATGTGTGTGTCTGTATGTTATTCGGTGTGTGTGTGTGTTTTTCATGTTGTTTTGTTGAGTGAACGCTTGTATTTTTAATGAATCTTTCTTCCTGCACTATGAATATTTCGTAATCTGTGTTTTGATATTTAGGTATAATTTTGAATTTGCCATTCATGCAAATGTTGGTAAACATATAATTTCCTGTTATGTGATAATCTTATATTGCTTTTGTGAAGGGAAATTCTATTATTCAAGCATTGTGTCGCTCCCACGTATATCTTTGTGCATTTTAGAGCGTAAACTACATTGTTCGAGTTGCAGGTCAGGTCCGATTTTCTTTCGAATGTAGTTGCGTTTTCGAACTGAAAGTGTTTTCCTTCTATTATTATGTTGCATACCCCACATCTTTTTTGTTGCATTTGTGACCCCCTGTGTTGTGCGTTGTTCGAATTTCAATGAGGTTAGGATGTTTTTTTAATTTTGGGGCTGGCGTTTGCTGTTAATTATTTTGGTTGTCTTTAAGATTTTTTTTATTTTTTCCTTATTGTTGAGTAATTCCATGTGGGTTTTGATCTTTGTGAATAATTATGGATTATTTTTGTTGTGAGTGGAAACGTATGCTAGAGTGTTTTCTTCTTTTTCGTGTTTTTTTATTTATAAAAATTATATGTTTCCCAACATTTGCATGAATGTAGTGATGGCAAATTCAAAATTATATTTATATATCAAAACACAGATTACGAAATATTAATAATGCAGGAAGAAAGATTCATTAAGAAATATAAGCCTTCACTCAACAAAACAACATGAAAAATACACACGCACCGAAAAACATACAGACACACACATACATACACACAGAGACACGCATACACACAGCCACATACATACATAGACACCAAATTCAAAAGATAACCCCAAACCATAAAAAAGAAGCAGATGACCCATAAAAAACAATTATAAAACATAAAGACGAAATAAAAAAAATCTCACACACACACAAAGAGAGAGAGAGAGAGAGAGAAAGAGAGAGAGAGAGAGAGAGAGAGAGAGAAAAAAACACCAAATTCAAAACATCGTCAAAGCAATAAAAACAACCAACTGACAGATGAAAAATATTATCGATAAGCAAAGGCGACTAGAAGATAATTTTAATATACTAAAAGGTAACCCCAAACCAAAACCATTTCAAACTGAGGCAAGCACTTGATTCATTCATCTGTTTATTTATTTATCTGTTTATCCATTTATACAAGTGCTGATGTGAAAAATCACAGACCATTCAACGTGCCAACATTTGATTTATTTTATCTTATTTCATCTTATTTTATTTTATTTTACTGATTTTATTTATTTTCTTATTTTTCTACTTAGTTATTTATAAAATAACAACTTGGCTATCAGAAACAAAAGGAACTCGAGATGTAAAGCCACAAATTTATTCGCCTGAAGAGAGTCAATTTTAGACTCGAAACACGTGTAACGTCACAAATACCATGATGAACACTTAATGTATCATAACATGTATAATAACAACAACAATAAATATACACTTTAAAGAAAATGTTCACGGCTTCTCACACTCCGTGTTCTCGGGCATTTATCTTTCTTTTAAATGTGCTCAATACAACGAATATTGTAGAGCATAATATAATTAAATTTGTGTTTTTTTTTATCTAAATTTATATAGTCTACATTGTGATACGGAAATTTCTGTTACGAGATTTTATCTAGTGATCAGGCAATGTTAGATCATTGTTGTGAAAATGATTTTCATTTCAACATAAGAAACTATACGTTTCTTATTTGGAGATGTTGTAAAACAGAAACATTATTTGTGTGTTCAATTTCATTAAACAGAACAGAGATCAACTTTAAAGTTGAAAAAAATTATATTTTCGGGGAATACATGATTTCTTCTTTCAATCTTAACGACAAAATTGTCAGTCTATTCAAACCTCTGTCTAGACTGCATTTCCGTTGATGTATCCATTATTGTTACAAAATTATCTCTTAGTTTTCTCTGTATATAATAATTTTCTAAAAACAAAAAAGAAAAGAAAGAAAGAAAACATTTTATTCTTTTGATCTAAGTTGAAGGTTCTGTTCAGTAAAATTATACAATTTTCATTTCGATTCAGAATGCATTTAATATCTATTTACTTATTAAAAATATTAAAATTCATTTATTATTTTTATAAAATCAATTATTTTATTATTATAATCTAATAAAACTGTTAATATCATGATACATTTTTTAAAATGTCTATTATTAATTTAAATATCAATTTAATCTTTTTAATTTATTTAATCATTATTCTTTCATAATATAAATCAAATTGTTAGATATATGTAAATTAATAAAAGTCTCTATTTTTTATTTTTTACGAAGGATTTTTAGACCATATTTTAAGGTGACCATTTTGCAATGTTTACATATGACATTTATTTCCTTATGTTTATTTAATAGATATTTATTCTTGAGAAATTTAATGATATATAGTTTTTAATATAGACCAAAGGGGCATGTGTTGTCCAAAAACCTACATATTCTAGCTTTTTTTTCAAATGTTCCATTTTAAGGTGGATGTTTTATTTGTTTCTTCTAGATGCCAATAATATTTTGATAGGACTGTTCTATTTCTGTACTTATTATTATTAAATGAATACATGTGTTGATCAAATCGTTTTTTCAGTGAGTTCTTAGTACTACCTGCAACAATCTTTACATAACGAGGGTTTTCCACAGAAGAAATAATACATTGATAGATAATGGATTCTGTAAGGCACCCGTTTTCCAAAGGACACTATATAGGGTTTCTACAATTACATTTATTATTGTCCAAGTTGTTAATTTCAGTTAACGGATAATTCTTACTTTCAATTATTTTTCATTTTTTATTTAAAATATTATTATTATAATATTTTATATTTTTTCCAGATTATTACATCCAGGGAATTAGTAGTAAGAAACCACTAATTGTATACCCCACCACAAAAAAAAAAAAGAAGAAAAATGTTCTCCATAACACACGAGAACTGAAGTAATCATCATTTTGGTCGTTCACAAAACTTGAAGATGGCATTGATGATTGTTTTTAAATCTTAGCCAAATGTGGCTATCACTATCAGATTGCACTATCCTATCAACCCTGTGTTTTTTAGAATATTGCAGTCTTCTGAGTTTTAAATGTTCCTGAGTTGTTTAACTTGTTATTCCGAAGGACTGATGATTGCATTTAGTGCATGAAACTCAAGTAGCGGCCAGTTTCATGTTTCGATAACGACCCAAATGTTGTCTAAATTCAGTTCTGACTCCTTGTGTGGTATGAAGCACTTTTTCTGTTTTGGTGTACCATTGTTAGTTTCTTACTACCAGTTCCCTTTATGCAATATTTATGCTCTGATACATTGAGGTGTTCAGTGTCGATGTTGTTGAACATTTTTAAAACTTTTTGTCTGTTGTTGCCTGTATGCCGTGCTTTCCCATCAGATGATTTAATTATTTCGATTTTCACTGAGTAATTTTTACGTTAAAATTCACTTTCCATTTAAAGGGGTTTTTCTCCCTCACCTCCTCCTCCCTCGAAATATTTATAGTTACGTTTACATTTTAGCCAAATTTGGTTATCGCTCCTCCATCAGATTGCACGATGCCAACACCCCTGTGTTTTTTTTACCATCTTAAAATCTTTTTAATTATTCCTATGTTGTTTAAACTGACATTCCGGCGGTGTGATGATTGCGCTTAGTACATCAAACTCGAGTCGCAGCCGGTTTCATGTTTCGGGAAAGACGAAAATGTTGATTATATATATATATATACTACGGAAATTAACGAAGATTAACGAAACTGGTTATAAGCAACCAACAATTTGACATGATTTTTTGGACATTATTTTTTGGTCAATACTCGTATTTAAGTAGATATACTGTTTATAATCAAACCGTATTATATATTTATTTATTTCTACCGGGGTGATTTACGATAAATTTTTGTTACGAAAATGTGTCATTCGGTATGATTCGAAACTGCGACACTTATCCACATAAAGGAAGACAGCATGTGATCTGGCGCGTCTTAGACCTCTCGACCACGAATGACGATTAGTCTAAACGTAGTCAAATTAAGCCGATAACACAATTTTCGAATTCATCGTCATAATTATCTCTGCCCTGAAATGTATCGTAATGTCAACAAATGTAAATGTTTAACTGTCTAAATGTCAGTCCGGTATAAATAAATAAATATATAATACCGTTTGGTTATAAACAGAATATCTACTTAAATACGAGTATCGATCAAAAATAATGTTTAAACAAATCATTTCAAATTGTCGGTTGTTTAAAGACCATTTTTCTAATCTTCGTTAATTTCCGTAACATGATGATTATCGTAAATAATCAATCCGTTAGAAATAAATATATAATACTGTTTGATTATAAACAGAATATCTACTTAAATACGAGTATCTATAAAAAATAATGTTTAAACAAATCATTTCAAATTGTCGGTTGTTTAAAGACCATTTCTCTAATCTTCGTTAATTTCCGTAACATGATGATTATCGTAAATAATCAATCAATTAGAAATAAATATATAATACTGTTTGATTATAAACAGAATATCTACTTAAATACGAGTATCGATCAAAAATAATGTTTAAACAAATCATTTCAAATTGTCGGTTGTTTAAAGACCATTTCTCTAATCTTCGTTAATTTCCGTAACATGATGATTATCGTAAATAATCAATCCGTTAGAAATAAATATATAATACTGTTTGATTATAAACAGAATATCTACTTAAATACGAGTATCGATCAAAAATAATGTTTAAACAAATCATTTCAAATTGTCGGTTGTTTAAAGACCATTTCTCTAATCTTCGTTAATTTCCGTAACATGATGATTATCGTAAATAATCAATCCGTTAGAAATAAATATATAATACTGTTTGATTATAAACAGAATATCTACTTAAATACGAGTATCGATCAAAAATAATGTTTAAACAAATCATTTCAAATTGTCGGTTGTTTAAAGACCATTTCTCTAATCTTCGTTAATTTCCGTAACATGATGATTATCGTAAATAATCAATCCGTTAGAAATAAATATATAATGCTGTTTGATTATAAAGAGAATATCTACTTAAATACGAGTATCTATAAAAAATAATGTTTAAACAAATCATTTCAAATTGTCGGTTGTTTAAAGACCATTTCTCTAATCTTCGTTAATTTCCGTAACATGATGATTATCGTAAATAATCAATCCGTTAGAAATAAATATATAATACTGTTTGATTATAAACAGAATATCTACTTAAATACGAGTATCGATCAAAAATAATGTTTAAACAAATCATTTCAAATTGTCGGTTGTTTAAAGACCATTTCTCTAATCTTCGTTAATTTCCGTAACATGATGATTATCGTAAATAATCAATCAATTAGAAATAAATATATAATACTGTTTGATTATAAACAGAATATCTACTTAAATACGAGTATCTATAAAAAATAATGTTTAAACAAATCATTTCAAATTGTCGGTTGTTTAAAGACCATTTCTCTAATCTTCGTTAATTTCCGTAACATGATGATTATCGTAAATAATCAATCCGTTAGAAATAAATATATAATACTGTTTGATCATAAACAGAATTTCTACTTAAATACGAGTATCGATCAAAAATAATGTTTAAACAAATCATTTCAAATTGTCGGTTGTTTAAAGACCATTTCTCTAATCTTCGTTAATTTCCGTAACATGATGATTATCGTAAATAATCAATCCGTTAGAAATAAATATATAATACTGTTTGATTATAAACAGAATATCTACTTAAATACGAGTATCGATCAAAAATAATGTTTAAACAAATCATTTCAAATTGTCGGTTGTTTAAAGACCATTTCTCTAATCTTCGTTAATTTCCGTAACATGATGATTATCGTAAATAATCAATCCGTTAGAAATAAATATATAATACTGTTTGATTATAAACAGAATATCTACTTAAATACGAGTATCGATCAAAAATAATGTTTAAACAAATCATTTCAAATTGTCGGTTGTTTAAAAACCATTTCTCTAATCTTCGTTAATTTCCGTAACATGATGTGATTATCGTAAATAATCAATCCGTTAGAAATAAATATATAATACTGTTTGATTATAAACAGAATATCTACTTAAATACGAGTATCGATCAAAATAATGTTTAAACAAATCATTTCAAATTGAATGGTTGCTTAAAGACCATTTCTAATCTTCGTTAATTTCCGTAACATGATGATTATCGTAAATAATCAACTGTTAGAAATAAATATATAATACTGTTTGATCATAAACAGAATTTCTACTTAAATACGAGTATCGATCAAAAATATTGTTTAAACAAATCATTTCAAATTGTCGGTTGTTTAAAGACCATTTCTCTAATCTTCGTTAATTTCCGTAACATGATGATTATCGTAAATAATCAATCCGTTAGAAATAAATATATAATACTGTTTGATTATAAACAGAATATCTACTTAAATACGAGTATCGATCAAAAATAATGTTTAAACAAATCATTTCAAATTGTCGGTTGTTTAAAGACCATTTCTCTAATCTTCGTTAATTTCACATGATGATTATCGTAAATAATCAATCCGTTAGAAATAAATATATAATACTGTTTGATTATAAACAGAATATTCACTTAAATACGAGTATCGATCAAAATAATGTTTAAACAAATCATTTCAAATTGTCGGTTGTTTAAAGACCATTTCTCTAATCTTCGTTAATTTCCGTAACATGATGATTATCGTAAATAATCAATCCGTTAGAAATAAATATATAATACTGTTTGATTATAAACAGAATATCTACTTAAATACGAGTATCGATCAAAAATAATGGTTTAAACAAATCATTTCAAATTTTCAGCAGTCGGTTGTTTAAAGACCATTTCTCTAATCTTCGTTAATTTCCGTAACATGATGATTATCGTAAATAATCAATCAATTAGAAATAAATATATAATACTGTTTGATTATAAATAGAATATCTACTTAAATACGAGTATCTAGAAAAAATAATGTTTAAACAAATCATTTCAAATTGTCGGTTGTTTAAAGACCATTTCTCTAATCTTCGTTAATTTCCGTAACATGATGATTATCGTAAATAATCAATCCGTTAGAAATAAAGATATAATACTGTTTGATTATAAACAGAATATCTACTTAAATACGAGTATCGATCAAAAATAATGTTTAAAAACAAATCATTTCAAATTGTCGGTTGTTTAAAGACCATTTCTCTAATCTTTGTTAATTTCCGTAACATGATGATTATCACGTAAATAATCAATCCGTTAGAAATAAATATATAATACTGTTTGATTATAAACAGAATATCTACTAAATACGAGTATCGATCAAAAATAATGTTTAAAAACAAATCATTTCAAATTGTCGGTTGTTTAAAAACCATTTCTCTAATCTTCGTTAATTTCCGTAACATGATGATTATCGTAAATAATCAATCCTTTAGAAATAAATATATAATACTGTTTGATTATAAACAGAATATCTACTTAAATACGAGTATCGATCAAAAATAATGTTTAAGCAAATCATTTCAAATTGTCGGTTGTTTAAAGACCATTTCTCTAATCTTCGTTAATTTCCGTAACATGATGATTATCGTAAATAATCAATCCGTTAGAAATAAATATATAATACTGTTTGATTATAAACAGAATATCTACTTAAATACGAGTATCGATCAAAAATAATGTTTAAACAAATCATTTCAAATTGTCGGTTGTTTAAAGACCATTTCTCTAATCTTCGTTAATTTCCGTAACATGATGATTATCGTAAATAATCAATCCGTTAGAAATAAATATATAATACTGTTTGATTATAAACAGAATATCTACTTAAATACGAGTATCTATAAAAAATAATGTTCGAAGAAATCATTTCATTTATATATATGCTTGTTTGATTGTAAAAAGAAGGGAGAAAAAGATGTATAGACAGATGAGTAAAATCAAAGTCTTATGCTAGTATTTTAATGCACCCTCACCATATGTTTTTTTCATATAATTTTTTGTTGTTTTTTGCAAATACACCTCTGTTCTTTTTTTCTCCCAAGATATTGATTAAAATATGAAATATTATTCTCTTCCCTCACACATCATTTATTTTTTATTGGCAAAAATGATTTAAAACATAAAAATGATCATCAATCACCGCAATGTACAGCATTTTTAAATTAAAATTGGCACAAATTTTGGTGCCATCTTCCCAATCAATACCATAACATTTTCTCATATGAAAAGGTTTTCTGCTTCAATATTTTATGTGAAACATTGCAAAGCTAATAAATACTCCAAGAACATTTTGGAAACTTTTGATAAAGAATTTACTGAATAGAAAATAACATTAAGCTTTCAAATAATTATTTTGTTTTTGCTCTCTTGGAAGAAGTAAGAAAAGCTTTTGTAGAAAGTCTCTTGATTCATTTCATTTTTAACAAAGTTACACTTACTTGACCAGCTAATGGCATGGCGATAAACAACACAATGGACATTGGGAAAAATCAGACGGCTAGCTGAAACGAAAATGCATATAATAAAGAATAAAATGCCAAGGATGCTGACGATCAAGAAACCATTAATGCATGAAAAAATCACTAAATCTGATTAAGAAAATCGATGAAGAAAACAAAGAACAAAAGAGAGCAGATCGATTAAACATTTTGATGAGAAAATTGTAGAAGAAATTGAAGAAAATATCAAGAGAAAGTTAGAGATTATAAAGGGAATGAATATGTAAGAAAAGTCGCAAATATCAAGGATCAAACGCGAAATGGCGGCAAAAAGAAAAGGCAATCAAAAACATGAAAACAATTTTACGCAGAATCTTTTTCCTGACGGAAATAAATTAATTTATGCCACTTTCTCTGCACTCAGTGACACCCAACGGATAAAATCTGATACAACAGACGTAACAATGCATAACAACAATCAAATGCAAAGAAGATTTAAAAGTGATATGAAATATACGACGAAAAATTTCAACATTTCCTAAAGCGGAAAAGTGAAAAGCATGTTTTAAAGAACCGCCGCTGGAAAACACAAATTCAAAAACAAAACAAAAACATATATCAACATTTAGTAAAATGTATCAACAACAGATACAGGCTAAATCCCAAACAATCCAACTTAGGAAAACAGACATAAGTTGTTTTTTTCGCCAGAACAAAATTTACAAAAAAAAAAAAAAAAGAAATTGACAGGTCGAGGGAAAATCACGTAAGAATCAAATTGAAATTCACGAAACACCCAAGAAACAGAATGTTGACAATACAAAGCTTAACAATTTAACAACTAAGAAAAGAACAAACGCTATAACGAAAATGCGGAATGGAAACACGCTGAGATGTAAAGCCAAAAGACATCTTAATAACGTCTTTGAAAGCGACTATAACAGAAGTTAAGCAAATGAATGGCACCAAGTAGTGACATCATAGCAAATCTTGGCGAAAATACTAGCTTAAATGAAGAAAAAGCCGATGTTTATTTCAATAGTGCGATTAGAACTTGTAATAAAGGAAAGATGTACAGAAAATTCAGACAAATATTCTCACTGGTTAAAAACTTTAATTCTTTCCAAAAGAAGAAAATCAGTACCTCTCCAGAAACTACTGCCTAAACACATTTCGATTTACGATGTACATAATTCCAAAATCCAACATAAAAGCTGAAACCTATCTATACTTAAAAAATAACAGCAAACTATAAGTTGAATAAATAGGCTATAGAATAACAACAAGGCTATAGAATACCAAATAGTCTATTGAGTAACAAATAGGCTATAGAAAAACCATAGGCTATAGAATAACAAATAGGCTATAGAATAACAAATAGGTTATAGTAAAACCAATAGGCTATAGATTAACAAATAGGCTATAGAATAACAAATAGTCTATTGAGTAACAAATAGGCTATAGAAAAAACCATAGGCTATAGAATAACAAATAGGCTATAGAATAACAAATAGGCTATAGTAAAACCAATAGGCTATAGATTAACAAATAGGCTATAGAATAACAAATAGGCTATAGGAAAACAAATAGGCTATAGAATAGGGATGCAAACAATAAGCTCATCAAAACAAGCCTATAATAGAAGAGGCAAAAACTAATAAGTGGGGCGATACAAAAACGTGTGCTGACTATAAAGGCGTTTTATTCTGCTTAATAAATGCTTAAAATGTATAACATCTCGCCTACCATGATAGCATTTCATCTGTAGTAAACATGATGCGATGTCAAATAACCCGAAATGAAATAACGTTGTAAGTATAACATGCAGAAAATCCATACCTGTAACTTGATCCTTGAACGGGACTCTGTTTCTTACCCTCATGAATTGGATTTGCTTCCATAGATTATGAACAACAGGAACTTTAATGTCAGGGAGTTTACAGGTTCATAAAATTGTTTTGTATTGTTGACCTGACGAAAACAAGCAAATAAGCCATCGCTACATCTTTATGACTTTAGTGACGGGAACGAAATCGAATTCTATGTTGATAAACCTCCTAAGGTTACTTTCAAAAGAATTAATCAAACAAAAACTGAAAGCATCAACATTAACAAAGATATTTAGGAGAAAGAAAAAGACAATGCATACAAACACATAAATATGAAAGAAGATGCAATAAAATACAAAACATGAAGGAGAAAATTCGAAAAAGAATGAGGACGTATATGACTGATTATCATATCAGATTTGACTTCCGCTCTAAGATCTAACTGAAAATTCATCAAGTAAATATACTACATCGCAAAACAAGAAAACACTTGATGGTGTTACGTGTTAAATGTAACAAAAGAAAAGAAATGATTGACCAAAAACTCAGAGCTAAATCACATACAAATATTTAATTTACGATAAACACAAAATGATATATATATATAAAATTTACAATTTTTTACATTCATAACAGAACCGTAGAGTTTACTACTGGCAAGCGAAGTGTTTCGAAGGAGAAGGAATGGTCAGTATCTTTACCCAGTTAAGTTAGCGGAGTAGTTTAAATGCTATACTTTTTGGAAATCTTTAAATGAGTATATAAAAAACAATTTCTAGTATGGTGGATGTAAAGGTAAAAAAAAATCTGTTTACCCTTTTATTTCCGTGATGTTCTCTTTCAGGTTTTAGTTAATCGGCAACTTTTCTTAGAGATTCTTTCCGCTGGGTATAAATCCCTGAATCAAATCGAAGTTAATAATGTCAGCAAATCTTGTTAACAACTGACTACTCTCTTCCAAAAACGTATTTTTATAGGGGCTAACATCGAATGTGCATATTGCTAGAACATTTCGAATTCTCTCGATTTTACTTAAACATTCTACAATCTTCCAAATCTTCCAAAACGTTCTATTCCTAATTTCTGTATTGAACAACTACTTCATGAATTAAAACATTTTGTATTAACTCAATTTTTGTAGTGACTCAATAGAATACCTTACTATAAATTTTAAACATTATTAATATATATATATATATATATATATAAATGCATCCTCGTAACAATAGCTAAAAATGCCCCACACACGTTCACAGGATTTACTTCCCAAGATAATCACGTTGAAATTGCATTATGCAATTTGAGTTCATCTAAAAAAAAAAACAAAAAAAAAAGCTCTATCGGCGGCGACACTGACTTGAATACTATGTAACAATTTTTGGCACTGAACAATGAACATAATATATCAGAAAAGGAAATAGTGAAAACGATCCAGCCAATAACTTTAATCTTCGAACCAAAATCATAGCCAAATATAAAACCCTAGAAGAGCTAAATGGTCATTGGTTCATAAAATACTAATGATAAAGATGCAGATTAGGAGCAAACGAATTGATAGTTAACAACAAATGGCATTTAATCTGAACGGTTTATTATTGATACTCAATATCAATGCATTATTACACATTATAACCTGAACATGACCTTAAAAGACAAACAAGCTCAATGAGCAGAGTATACAAAAAACAAAAAAAACAATAGAACGTCTCGTACCTGGGATCACCGAATTGACCAAAATACATAGAAAGTCACAACAAAGCAATAATATATTTCTACAAGACAGTCTCTAAGCAAGTAATCAAGAGAGGATATAAAAACAAATATAAACTGAATCATCACATATTACAGAAAAAGACGAAAACTTTGAAGTCAGATGAAGAGAAGATAAGTCAGTCAGTTAAGTGACATACGTGATACACGGTTAGAAGATCATGCGCTGTTTGATACATGAGTGAATATTTTCCAGCAAGAGGCTGTAAAAATATATTTCAGCGTGAAAGAAATCATTAACTTTTACAGCAAAAAGATGGATTTACTATTTTCTTTGACTTGCCAATGCAAACTCCCAAAGAGATTAAGGCAGACATGCTATAGTAGGACAGGTTGACTTTTTTTAATTCTTAGAAAATCAGCTTTGCACGCCGAGTAAGTTCTGCTGCCTAATATTATAAATATTGATATCAAAAATTAAATTCGTAGCTTTTAGCAGATCTTAAGCATTTAGCTTTAAAGGAGGTTTAAAAAAATGTACAGAAATATTTATTTTCCGAAGATTATTGTTTACAAACTCTCTTCAACATTTTACTATTTCAAAAATAAATCCAAATAAATTTGATACTTTTTGCATTAGATAGATTTAATGGAAAATGTATACCCACCAAAAGTCTGATTACCAATCAGCACAAGATAAAATGCAATTTTTACTGTATGCGATAATTGAAAATTCTGTAAAAGTTGTACAAGATTACGAAAAATGATAATCAATTGCACAAGATCTTACACAATTGCCAAGTTATAATTAATAAAACAAAAAATATATAAAAATATATATATATTCCCATAATATTGTTAAGTACAGATAATAAGACAAAATGTTTTAAAACTTGTGTTGTTTATTAAAAATCGCTCCAAAACGACTGCATTGTGTGGGATAAATAATATAGCTAGATTGTTCCGTTTAATTTTCTTTTGAAATAAATGAATGGCATATTTGATAGCACAATGCTTTTTTTCTTAATGTTTTTGTGCCTTGATTTTTGTCCATATACAGTTTGTAAATCTTTAGTAGCTAATTTAACACTTATTTCTGCGCCTTGCGATTGTGCATGCAAATTTGGAGACGTCAATGGCGTTTCATTCATTAGAATCTTTTGCTGTGCATTATAAAGCGTAGATTAAAATTTGAACCGTGTGTCGTTTTAGAGTTAACAAATAGATTTTTAAATCTCTTCTTTGGTGGCTCGCTATTCTGAAACGAAAAATATTTTATTGGCAAAATTATCCATATCTAATTATATTTTTTTATGTAATTTCAGTGAAAATTTAAAATTATTCTTTTAAATTGACGTAACTAATTAGATATAAAAATGTTTACTTACCTAGTAGAAAAATTGTTACAGCCTCTTGAGCGAAAATATTCAGTTATGTATCGAACGACACATAATCTTCCAACCGAACTTAACTGACTGACTTATTCCTCACTTCTAATTCATCTGACTTCAACATTTAGAAATGAATATCTTCTGGAAGTAAGAAAAAGGATTGTCCTTTTGTAGATTTATTTTAGCAAAATTCTGTATTTCGGTCGATTGTTGCTTTATTTATTTATTGATGTAATGAATAAGTAATGAATATGTACACGCCTTAGTTTTCCCTCACTGGAATGTGATTGGCTGGTGTCAGCCATAAATATAGACTAAGGCGAGGACGTCCAGAGATCCAGAGGTCTTTTACTAGAGATCTACCACTATAGGTCTACGTCTATTGACTACGCTCACGTCTCAGTATACTGCATACAACGAGTACTGTACATTATATCTACTTAATAAATTGTTCTACCCGGTTACATTTGCCTAAACCGCTTAACAAACATGTATTGATATATATATATATCCCTTTCCGGGACATATCATTTATATTGAAGATACACATTTGGTTAGTCATGGAATTTATTACTCCTTTTAATTTCAGACAATCTAACTGCATGTATTTCAATCATAAATTTTATTATTGATATGTCCCGGAAAGGGATATATATATATCAATACATGGTTGTTAAGTGGTTAAGGCAAATGTAACCGGGTATGTCAATCTGGTACGTAGACGTTATCGTTGTACTCGTCGTATGCAGTGTCATGAGACGTGGGCGTAGTCAGCAAATCTCTAGTGATAATCTCTAGATCTCTCTCACTCACTCTATATGTCCTTGCCTTCGTTAGTAGTTATGGCTGACATCAGCCAATCACATTCCAGTAAGGGGGAACCAAGGTGTATACATATTCATTATATCAATTTTGTTCTCACTGAATACCAGAATGAAATTACAACGCTCCAGTTTCAGTGTAAACCTAACCTTATACTCATTTAATAAAAAACTTAATTTTATACTCATTAATAAAAAATGATTACGATTTGGAAAATATATTTTGTGACATTACTGCTGGTGTAAAACCCCAACTGACTAATCGAACGCAATACCACAGTTTTAAAATCGACCTATTTTACTGGTATGTTAGCACACGACAAGAGCATGTCTGATCATCGTACTGTCTGACCACAAAGACAAAAAACAGAAAAACAGCTTCAGAAAAATTCTTTAAATATAAAGATATTCAAATAAACAACGAGAGTTGACGATAACACAATGATACCAGTGCTAATAGGCGCTCTCCTTTTTCTCCTGGCAACATCAACACACAAAATGTCCAGATTATCTTTTTTGGCAATGCACATATATTGAAGAAGATTCTAGTTAACAACTAAAGTTATCACACTCTTTTGATAGCCCCAAGTGGAAGGGATGGACGCGACTCTATGCGTGACTAGCGCAGGAGAAAAAGTAAAAGTAATAAAAATAATAACATCGGCTTCAAAAACACAACTGATCTGAATATATCCGGACGGTTGCCCTTAAGAAACTTAGTTCTGCGTCATCACGAATCTTAGAAAACTTGTTTAGCCTCTACCTGTACTAGAAATTTTACCCAACTCTGTAGAATGTCTCAGTTGAAGCACCCGTGTTAGTGTTAATATTAAAACATCAACTGACTTAGTGTCATGGACAAATTATAAGTTTATGATAAGCAACCAAACGTATTGAAGCATTAACTTCAAAATTATAATTAAAAAGAAACTTCACATTGGAAAATGTTCACGAGGGTTTCTCGTAATAATTATTTGTACTTTGTCGTTGGAGTGAATCAAAACGGTTAAGAAGCAGATTTGAGACACTTAAAATACATGATCATTAATTAACTAAAACAAGAATATTTAATTATTGGAAAGAGTTTCGGTTATTCGATTTCCAGTGAAGCTTACCAGTTCCAGTCAGTATGAAAAGTCGTTATTAATAATCATTAGACAATAAATTGAAAATACAAAAAAAGCAGTTTTCTATTGTAGAAGTGAAACATAATTGAAAAAAGATCATTGAAAGTAATGCAGTCAAGATTCATTATATCAAATATATTTTTATCATTCTTCTTTTATTTTCTATTAATGCCAAGATCGTGTTTTCTCTGAAAAATTTAAATTACGTACTGAAATGATATGCTGTCAAATATGGGGAATGTCACTGAAAATTTGAACTGATATTTGTAGAAATTTTTTCTTATTTCTTTTTTTACCAATATTTTTTACGTATGTTTATATTTCACGTATTTACCTGACAATTTTCGGTTTCTTCCTATAAAGTCATTGTGTTCTGATGCCTTCTTCATGTTTCCAACGTAACGGTACCTCGTGAATGACATTCTTTTACGCAAGTCTGCTGTCCGTTGGCGGAAAGTAAAATCAACAGATATTTTTCTCAATTGGAAATGTCAGACGCGTCAAAAATCATATTCAAGAAAGTTATTGTTTAAACTTCCTTATAAGAGTTATTATTTAAAAGTTCTTAAGGCAACCTCTTTCTCAATATATACATCACCGGCCATAATTATTAGGCCACCCCAGTTTTTTAAAAGAAATGATGTATTTCATACTATTTTCAGTATTTACTGTCATATTGATAATTCTAAATTAAAATAGAATGATTGTTTTGTTAATAGTGCACAATAATATGCACATCAAATGAACTGTTCACGTGTCCAGATTTTGTGCTCTCTTCCCCATGCTAGTCGCTTTTTCTATTGGTTGGCCGAATCAAAGGCTTCCTGTCTGCCATGTAAAATTTTAAGAAGGTAATAATAACAGAAGAATCATTCTATTTTCATTTAGAATTATCCACTTGGTAATAAATACTAAAAATAGTATGAAATACAGTATTTTTTTATAACACTGGGGTATCCTAATAATTATTGCCGGAAGTATATATATATATATATATATATATATATATATATATATATATAGGAAATCAACGTATTTTATCGAAACTTGGTTATAAGCAACCGACAATTTGAAATGAATTGTTTGAACATTATTTTTTTATCGATATTCGTATTTAAGTAGATAGTCTGTTTTTTTAATGAAACAGTATTATATATTTTTATCTACCGGCCTGATTATTTACGATATTTTTTTATGACGAAAATGTGTGCCATTAATTTTCGTAACATGTTTACATTTGTTGACATTACGATACATTTCAGAGCAAATATGTTAGTTTACGATGGATCGAAAATTGTGTTATATAGGCTTGATAAAAACCTCGTTTAGACTGGAGGCTATTCGTGGTCGAGAGGTCTAAGACGTTACCAGATCAAATGGTAGCTTCCCCTATATAGATAGGGGTCGCAGGTTCGAATCCTGCCGAATAGCACACATTTGACCGGCAGATAAAAATATATAATACTGTTTCATTAAAAAAACAGAATATCTACTTAAATACGAGTATCGATAAAAAATACTGTTCAAACAATTCATTTCATATATATATATATATATATATATGAAATGAATTATATATATATGAAATGAAATATATATATTCATATATATATATATATATATATATATATATATATCTGTAAAATTCTTATTGAACTCGTCTTAAAAATCCCACCGAGTACAAACGCGGATGGGAAAATGGTACCAAAAAAAAAACGAGCTAAGCACTAAGCATTAGTCCAAGTACTAGTCAAAAGAAAAAACCCCGAGACGAGTAACCTAAAACAAAAAGCGCAGCGCTCAATACACAAGTAGAGCAAACAAAGTAAATAGCTAACCTAGAGAGCCAACAAACCTACCAAGGTTTCACCAAATTGGATCTACAGGGAAAGTTGGCTCTTTCCTTGAAGATCCTATTTGGTGAAAACTTGGTAGGTTCGTTGGCTCTCTAGGTTAGCTACTTACTATATATATATATATATATATATATATAATAAATTATAGTTTAGAACATGCACAACTTACAAATTACTACAAAACTGTACATTTTCTTTCGACATCGAAAGAACGGTGTCTCAACAAGTAGTTAATAATGATGGTAATTAATAATTAGGGTTAATATTGGTGGTTAATAATGATGGGTTATCATCATTATTAACTACCTGATGAGACATTGTTCTTTCGTTGTTGAAACAAAATTTACACTTTTGTAGTAGATTTTAATTTGTACATGTTCTAAACTATAATTTATAATAAATATTCATAGCTGTATTTCTATATTGAACACTGCTTTAAATTAATGTTTTGAACGCTGTTAATATTTTCTTCGTTCTTTATTCACTTCAATATATATATATGTATATATATATGAAGTAAAAAGAATAAAAACACAAAATATCCTTAATGAGGGCGAAAAAAATAGTAAATGCTTGAACAGTGAGTTTTTAATCTATGTTTTCTTTCACTTTCTTGTGATATATATATGTTTATACTCGATGTTATAAACCATTGTAATAACAAAATTACAATATATATATATATAATTTCACTCCAAACAAGTCACTACTGCCAGGGTTCGCAGGATGCTACATAAGAGGAGAGTGATAAAAAAGTGGAATAAGTTACAGGGGTGTCAGAAAATGAATTATTGAAGGAGGAGAACAACGGTGTGAAAAGAGCTGTAAACTGATAAAATGCAACCTCAACTTCTACTCCAACAGTTTCTTTTCTCACACTTCCTGAATGTGGAATTCCCTTCCACATGATTGCTTCCCCGACGGCTACAATCTCCAGGAGTTAAATGTAAGGTCAATAGACACCCCCTAACACCCTAACTCGCTCCCATTCTTTCAAACACACTTCCCTCTGCCCAACCCTCATCCTCGGTATCCTTACCCATCTATCACCTTCCTTCTGACATTTTCTACACCTAACCACTCCTCCTCTTTACCTTCCCCTATGTAGCCCCATGCGCAATAGTGGCAATGGAATGCCTTGCTTGGGGTGAAATGATTAAAAACAAAAGTAGAGTGGAATGAAAGAAGAACATGATAAAAACGTAGTCAGGGAGAACATGCGTGTCAAGGTGATCAGAGATGCCAATTGACATTACATTTAAACTCCTGGAGAATCTAGCTGTCAGGAAAGCAAGTAGACGGAAGGGAATTCTACAGGCGGGAAGTGCGAGAAAAGAAGCTGTAAAGTAGAAGTTGCGTTTACATTTGATATGTTTCACCTAGTCGCTAGTCTAGTAGCTCGACTAGATTCATGCAGAAGGGGCTCATCGGAGCAGAAGCCGTGAAAGCATTTGTAGAAAAGTCAGTGGGAAGCCAAATATTGTCGGTAAGAAAGTGACTAGAGATGAGCTACCAGGTCGAGATCAATTACATTTTAGTTTCTTCGTTGGATTTTGTCAAGGGCCCTGAGAAGAATAGCAGTATTCAATGCACGGGAGGATGGTAGATTTATACATGTGAAAGATGAATTCAGACGAGAAAAACTTCCTGGCCCTACACAGTGAACCAACCTTCCTAGCAGCAGATTTAGCTATGGGTTCAATGTAGTCATTTAGGTCGGTTGTATATATATTCAGAATTCAGCTGATTACGCAAAGTTGTTTTCAAACTATCGGTATCTTTAGTCGTTTTATACAACTGTTTTTCCAACGTTTTTCGATAGCATGAAATGAACTTTCAGATGTCTAACTGGATTTTTAAAAAAAGGGAGGACCTGGTCAAGAATTGTAAACATATTTTTATCCAGGTTTGTATAATCATAGATATATTTTCTGATGCGTTTGCATCCAGATATTTTTTTAACCTTTCTCTTCTTGGAACTGATGCTATGGCTAACGTCTCTTCTTGGCACAATCTGCAGACATCATGACATATGTAAAGTCTGGATTTTTTAAAATCTGCCCTATCTTAAATAAGTTTTTTGCCATTTTTACAAATTTTTTCTACGCGTGATTGCCTAGTTTGGTACAGTTTTAAGACTCTCCAGCTTGAATGTAGACTTGTGATTATACGAATGTTTTTTAACATTTCTTTTACTGCATCCTATATATATATTTTCTCTGACCATCTTTATCTTGTACTTCATCTTTGTAAATAACTCTTTCTGTTTTACCAATTCCTTCAAGTGGCTATCTGTTTTTGATTCCTCAGATGCATTTTTCATTCACGATATTCTGCTGCGTGCATTTGGTTTGGCTTTATTATTTAATTTTCTAAATTGAAAGTGCAGCAGTAACTTAATTTAAATGTATTCCTATTGAATATCTTATGTAATACCGAGTTTTAACGGATTAGAAAAAATCTCCCTATTTGAAAATTTATTTCTAAATTAAAAGGTAAGTTGAACTAAATAACGTTTCGCTTCCTCGCATTATTCTTTATTTGCTTAATTATTTTAGGTGTCTATTCTAATTTATTCTTATGGCTATTTTCATTTAAAGCTCTTTCATAATATTTTTTTCTGTCATCGAAAATTGTTTTGAGAGTAGAATTTTTAGAAAACCAGTGTTCTTTTTGGCGCATTATCGTGTCATTAATGAAAGGGTACGAGTTAAATGCACTTAAGAAACTGTCACTTTAAAAATAGAGGAGTTGAATGGATATAAGAGAGATTTTACAAGGCAGTTGAACATAGGAGTGGATATTTTGATGAGGGGTTGTGCAGGAGACGGTCAGAATATTTACTGAAATCACTAATGTCTCAGAAAGTTTGGCTGACATCTTTTCAACAGCAAATTAAAATGGGAATAGAATTCGATTTAGGCATTTGAAGGCGAGAGGAAATATAATTTTTTGTGAAGGTGACAGCAGAAAATATACTTTTGGGTGGCATGAATATAGATACAAATTTTGAAAGAGAGAGAGTAATGAGACATCGGCATACGAGAACGACATACAGAGATAGGGCGAGAAGAAAGATTAGCGTCGAATGTATTCTCTGTGCAAAACGTTACATTTACTTGTTATGCAATCAAATTTTAACACACATTTTGAGCAAAGTTACACATGGTAGTGAACATTGGTGTCATGACATCCTGGAAATGTGTTTACTGAATAAATCACATGGTAGTGCAAATTTGCATAAAGAATACTTTATACAAACTCTATAATGTCTTTCTTGGAAAAGTTTTTACTGAATAAATCATGTGGTAGTGAACATTTCTACAACGATCATTTTATACATAACTCTATAATGTCTTCCTGGGAAAAGTTTTTACTGAATAAAGCATGATAGGTAAACGAACACTAAAACAGAAAAAAATATTTCTTGAGGCGATTCATTCTTCAGACTAATAAATAGGTATAAATGCATCCAAATATGGCTTAAGATTATTTACATGACAATTGACGAAAGAAAATTGCATTAATGCATTAAGTTGTTTGCATTTCCTTACACGCGAATACCCTTGGGAAAAGTATTAATCTGTCACTTCACCCTAAATAGCAGGACAGATTAGGTTCTATAGCTATGGTTGGCAACCAGTCTATCGCTGAAAGTAATGGCAACCTACTACGGGAAAGTCCCGTGCCCAGTCAGTCATGTCTCTTTCAAGACATGATCGCCCAAGCGTGTATCACGTATGGCACTTAACAGCCTGATTTATTTATTGAGGCGGTGTAATGAGTATCATGTTTGCCTCACTATAACAATTATGGTTGACTAGTAGGCACGATCATCACTGGGTGCTCTATACTTTCGACCTTGTGCCATATCTAGGCTACGATTAAAAAAATCACCTTTATCTAAACAATCTATCTTTTTATACAAAAACTTCTCAGAAGCACCTCATCTACACACGCACAAACACACATATGAATATTAAATATGCATAATACACATAAATTGCTAGGGAAAAATAATTTAACACTTGAAAATGCACACACACATACATACAGAGTGAGATGGCATGCTATATTTTTAATATTGCACATAAAAAAGTATAGTAGGGTCAGTCGGGCAACATCTGTTAGGAAAAAGACCACAATGACACAATTCACTCAGCGAGACATTTGGAAGCGTTTAAGCTGTACCGTTTGGCATTCGATCAGGAATATCTAATCCAGACACTTCAGAGTGTTTGGGTATCAATGTGAGGACAGTGCAGAGGATTTGGAAAGAGGTGGATGAGTATAATGATAACCAACGCCTGTAGCTACTAAACCATGTGTCCTTGAGGTCAGTTTCAGTGACTTGACCCAAAGGATTGTGGGTTCAATACCTGGCTATAGCAGCGGTGAACAAATAACTTATAAGAGTTAAGTTAAAGGGAGATAACTTCATGACATCAAGAAGTAGTGTTGCACATGAAATGCAAATTATATTCCCGAGATTCGAATTCCTTGTACCTGAAGGGGGTCGGGGCGTACAACGGCCGAAACATCGTAAACATGAAAAGAATGATGAGGACAACAGTCCAAACAGTGTAAAAAATGTCAACACTACATCATCTCAGTTGTATAGACAAATAAAGTGAGAAAGCGGTAAAGAAATAAGATTGTCTTATGGTATATTTGCCCACCAGAACGACCCTGCAACTAATTTAACCGGTTTTCATTAATTTGCAAATTCTACAAATTGAATAAGTGCATAGGATGTCATTCTTTCAATGAAAGCACCAGAAAATTTAGTAAGAATAACACACTTTGTTTACTTAAATATAGCATATTAGAATGCATTCTTATATTTAAAAAATTCTTTTGCACTTTTAATACTTCCGAAATGAAGCTGCTCTTCTTTAACAACCTGATTACCGCCATATCCCGTTGAATACACTGGTTTTCGCTCGATCACAGAAGTTAAGCAACGTTGAGCCTGGTCAGTACTTAGATGGGTGACCGCTTGGGAATACCAGATGCTGTAAGAGTTTAGTGACGGATGTGCGTTGTGGAAAAAGAAATCGGTAAGCCGAGTTCGAATTCCAGTTGAATACCCTGCATTTACTTAAGCACTGGTACTCTTGGGAAAAGTATTAATCCGTCCCTTCCCTCCAGTTATGGATTAAATAACAGGGTAGAACTTGGGGGCCCTGCCCTTAAAAACAAATCTCAATGAATCTTGATACTCGAAAAGAAAAAGTATTACTAGACACAAAACTGATATAAAAAAAACAACAATAAACTGTTGAAAGAAAATGGTATTACCAGCAATAAATAAATAAAATTTAGTTGGCAATAAATGACCCGCTGAGGTTGATTTGCCATAAAGACAAAACAATCAACCAAATCTTTAACAACCATAGACAAACTCTCTTACCCGCCATAATATGGGTCACGCTAGTCTCACAGAAAACAATACACTGCCCCACCTCGTTCTCACTCTCTCAGCTGACCTCAAGGGGAATGGCTACATCAAATCAATATCTACATCTACTACTGAAAATGTCGGGTTACTGTATCGATTCAAGAGTTTTTTTCTCCTCAGAATCCAACTTGCACATGTACAAATATACAAAGAAGGATCTGATATGTAATTAATCCTCACCCGGCACCTCAACTTCAGTCTCTTTCTCACCGACATGATGTAGCTTCTTTTTTACAAATATTTTAACGCCTTCTTTTCCCTGGTGCCCTCTCTACATAAATTTACAAAGCAAACTAGATCCCACTCTTTAACCGTCACAACAGTCAAATATAATCGCCACTTCTACTCAATGAGTTTTTTACCGCATTTCTCGCCTGTGGGACTCCCTTCTGTATACTTGCTTCCCTGGTAGCTACAATATCCAAGAGTTTAATGGCTACACCAATTGCCAACTTTTATCTCCCTGATCGCCATCTTTCTCTTATTTCTTTCTCCGAAACCCTAAAAAAGTATTGCTTTATTCAATCCATCAATAAAAGAGTTGCCTTGAAATTTTCTACTTCATTAGTAAAAACATTAAAAGAATGATTTAACTTATGCCTGTTACAATCTCTCACGGAGATAAGAAAGAAACATTTAGATTCTGTATAGATTATATGAAAAATTGTCTTTTTCAAAATTATGAAAATGGTATTACATAAAAATAATGTTGTTCCAATAAATCTTGTACAAACTACAATGGAACCTCTACTTACGAAATTAATTCGTTCTAGAAGTCGTTTCGTAAATAAACATCAAAATGAGAGATGTACAACTCTAAAGGATAAAGAACAAGGAATAAAGTAAAGAATAAAAAATACATTGAGTTTCTTGAAGTTCAAAATGACTTGTTGGTCCATGGGCTGGAGGATAGAGGTAGTGTTAGGTGGGAGGTACAGCATCTTAATAAATGAGAACTTCGAGGCTTGCATTATCGAGAATGAGGAGGCACTTGAGGAGGAAAAGAGGTAGACTCATAAACTCATAAACAATTTTATTTGACATCGGGCTATTTTAAGGCTTCGGGATTTCTAGCCAAGATTTAATAGTAATACTTCGTCTTTCAATTGATCTGGCACTTGTAAAAATAGAATATAGCACAACTCTGATACTTGCTGGAAAGCCACGAGACTTTTTTTTATCATTATTGTTTATTATCACAACTTCCAAGCAAGTGTTCTGGAGTGAGCCTGGGTTGTAATATGCGTTGGATAATCGAGATATATTAATAAGAAAATATGCGTCCTCTGGCAGGGTTCAAACCTGCATCTCCTAAAGAAAACCTCATGAGATCTGACGTGTCTTAAACCGATGGACCACGTAGAACTTGCAATCAAACAAAGCCTGAATAGTACTCTTGAACACACTTTTTCCAGATTTTTCGAACTCATGGCTGAAGATATAAAGAAACGTAGAAAAGCCTGCCGCCGATTAACTTAAAGAGTTGATGTCGAATAATGCGCATCCGATAAGAACCCCGAAAGAACTTTATTGTTTTAAAAGTTATTTGGAGGATTGAAGAAAGTTCTGATTATTCTTAATGAAGAGTTTGCACTGCTATGAAAATATATTTGAGATTTTCGAAGAGATTTTCAGGTGAAAAAGACCAAACGAATCCCACCCACCGTCCGCCGCCACGTCGCACTGTTTTTCGGTTGTTTGTGTAAAATTTGATAAAGGCCGAAGAGATGTGTTTTTTATCTGAAGAATTGACAGCCTGATTATTTTCAAACATTGAAAGCTCTGATAATTTTAATGGAACTTAGAAAGGATTTATTTTTATTTGAAGATTGAAAGCTCTTCTCTCCGTTGTAAACTTGCATTTTGACAATTGTATTTTCTGCTTTTGTAATTAATCATTTTTTCTTCGAACTTATTCATTTATTTAGTTTTTTGGTGTCGTAATTATTTTATTTTAAACCACAAGCATACACAAGTGTCCGATCTTGATATAGTGGAAATACGGCTGCTGGGTTTGGACAAAGAGACTTGCTGAGCAGTAGGTTCGTTGTTGTAATAGACGTCTTGAGGACCAGCTATTGTGCTCATCATCACAACTAGCGGCCCGAGAGCGTCATTATAATTGGTGTCGTATCGACATCATTATAGCAGCAGGTTCCGTTCCCGTACCAGCGAAACAACCGGCCGGGCAAGGAAGTGTCACACCTAGTAAAATTACACTCATCGATATTATGGTTGCGTCAAGGTGCCTCCTTGTATCATACTTAGCTAAATTTAGAAAACTTATACATAAGACAAAGATATTTGCTCAAGCCATAAGTTTAAAATAAACACCGAAACTTCATATATTTATGTCAGAAAGTGTTAAAATGTACTACTAATTAAAATTCTGTATAAAATAGTCATGCTAGTGGGAATGATTCAACATTCTTCCGTAAATGTTTAAATATATGTGTTAAACCTATATTTAAACAACAGAAATGGAATCAAGCCTACGATAGATTTATTTATAAAATAAGGAAGTCATACAAACTAAAACCCGTACCAAGTTAAGGGTAATTGAAACACACATTTTAATCGTGTTATCATTCGTATATGATGCATAAGTTTAAGTTCAATAAACAAGAAGAACTGCTGAAAATCAATTGAAAAAAATAAAACGTACCAAACAAAATAAGAACCGTACCGTGAAGATGATTGAAAGAAATAATTGTGACGAAAATTGGCTAAACAAGAGAAATGTCGATTTAGTCAAAAGAAAATAGGCATCGGATGATATTTCTACTTAAGTGCTTTGTAATTCTTGCGTTTAATGGCTTAGTAAATTGGATATTTATACATGTGAAAGTGTGTCTATGTGTGCACTGAATTATTTGCACTCCAATGTGGAGCGTGGAAAACCGGGAATTAGGAGATGCAAATGCTACAAAGATGGAATCGATCTATTTTAGAAAAAAATCAAATTAAATTTAGTTTAATATTTTTGTCAATAAGAATTCAAAATGTCTATTTATATTACATCAAACACGATGGTACTTTGAGTAGGAAGAGATAGACAGTATATCAATTTTAATCTTTTAAAATATGAGTCATAGCCGATCAAAAACGGAATCCGCTAACCTCTTAGATCACCAGGGCCCCATTTTTTCTTTTATTCTGCCATTTCTATTCTAAGTAATGTTTACTATCCTTTTCCTTTCAATATACCATGTGAGTGTCAAATTCTTCACGATATATTTTATCATTATGTGTTTAAAAATTTCATCTGTCTTTATCTGATTCTTAATCTAAATGTCGTTTTTGTTTCAAGTTTCCTTAAATCCTCTAATTTAATTTTAACGAACAACAAATTTGTTGTCTCAATTCCCCACTTCACCTGTTAAAAATAGAGGAGAATTGATATTACTTTTATGTTAATATGAATAGTAATATAAAGCATTAATTTAAAAGAGATATTCTGCGTATCTTCGCCAAGTTATCTTCGTAACCCTTTTTGCATAATTTTTTAGGTAGAAGTTTCTCTTTGTGGTTCGAATAATCTTCGTGTTATGGCGCAAGGCCATAGAAAGATAAGACGGACTCGAATATAAGATTGAATAGCATATTCTCGGGAAACGTAGTACAAAGGTAAACGTGGACTGGAGAATACTTTCTCTTGCAGGCGTTCTGACTCACTCATTCACTCACTCAGAGCTGGTAGCCATATTATAAAGTCCATCTGTTAGTTAGGTCCCCGCAATACTTATAAAAATTTTCTCTTAAAACACTTTTTCAGAAAAATATTTTTATAAATTCCATCAGCTATTATTTTTCTTTCCGTTATTGACGGGAACTCTCTTCCTCAACTATTATTTGAACTAATGTAAAAGTCAACATCTTGCTCATGTCATTATTTTCTGTTTGAGTTACATTTGACATCCATTTCTTATTTTTATCATCTCACCCCAAGCAATAATGTCATTAAGATGCCAGGGTTAATGAGGCTGGAAGAGAATCAGAGGAATTTATCGGGGAGAGTGAACAAGATAAGGACAAAATTCCGGTAAACAGAAGATGGCAACAGGTGTTGTATTTAAATATTTGAAAATCGTTAGTGGCAGAGGAGCAAGAAACCGAATGAGAGATTCACAGGTGAGAAAGGGTAAGAGAAGAGACTATTAAAATAAAACTTACGGCTACATCGAGTTATTTTAACAGTGAACATTGAGAAAATATAGTTGATTGGTTGGTTGTTTTTCTTTTATCGCATATCAATCTCGGTGGGTCATTTATTGCTAACTAAATTTTATTTATTTATTGCTGGTAATATCTTTTTCTTTCAACAATTTATTGTTGTTTTTATATAAGTTTTGTGTATTGTAATACATTTTTCTTTTCAAGTACCATGATTCATTGGGATTTGTTTTTAAGGACAGGGTCACCAAGTTCTACCCTCTTATTTAACATATAATTTGAGGGAAGGAACGGATTAATACTTTTCCCATGGGTACTGGTGCTTAAGTGAATGCAGGGTATTCAGCTGGAATTCGAACTCGGTTCACCGATTTCTCTTTCTGAGCCGTTATCCACTGCCCCACAACGCACATCCGTCACTAAACGCTTACAGCACCTGGTATTCCCAAGCGGTCACCCATCTAAGTACTGACCAGGTTAAGAGAAAAGATAGACAATTCGAGATTATTGTGTCTGTAGTATAGATTCTTTGAAAAGTCAAAATATTCTGGCACGACAAGTTGAACCAACTTTTTAAGAAGCATATTTAGAAATTGATTTAATATAATAACTTTATTTTATGTTAATGAAATACCTGAAACCAAAAGCAATGATTTTGTTATACTGAAGATTAGTTTCAGCTATACTGGTGTAAAGCAAAAAGTTCCCTATGATGTTTAAAATATAGCAGTTTCGTGTTGGATACGGTAAAATTTGCCAGCCATTTCTTCCTTAGTCGACATTTGACTAAATGTTATTTTTGAGAACAACCGCGCATTTAACTCTCTCAGACTTATTAAGACAGAGGTAAATAGTTGTAACATTCGTATGATCGTCTACCTGGATACCAAAATATGGAAAAGATCGGTGCTGAAGATACGATGAAGATACAAGGGTATAATAATAGAAATTATGGGGACCCAACATTAATGTGAAAGGATCTAGAAGTGTGATCGTTCAATACAAATTTCATTACACGATTTGTTAAGAACGATTGGATTGAGTTAAATTTTCAGCTAGAGAGGCCATAGCCCTAGAGCACATGAAGAAGTCCGAATGCTTTCGAGATGTATAAAACCACAGCCTGGTTTTCGATTTATATGTAAATTCAATAATAACCATAAACACATCGACGATTGATCTACAGAAACGAAATCCACATTGTTTATCTGAAATCAGGGCGTGTGAAATAACCGGCTGATGCTGTTGCAAGTCCCCATGGTATGTGGTTTCTCTGATGGTTCTGGCACATTTTTTTTGCTTGAGATTCTGTAGTGTCAATTTACACTGTTCGAAGAAGCAGTGTCTTTACACTTTCAAATAATCTTTTAACCATTGACCTTCGGAAACGGTTGTATAGTGATGACAATCCAGATATTTTTGAGCAGATTGGCCGCCATGCATAACATCCATATAAATGTCTCGATCTGCCAATTTGGATTTGTAGCAATTTGCTTTGTTGGACGAAACTTCCGCTAATTATATCTTAGCTATATTCAGTGTCCTTGCCTTCTATACTAAATTTGTTATAAGTGATCTACAGGCTGAAGTATATGAAATGTTTGACACTGAATAATTGCACATGCTGATTTTTTATTTTAAATTTAGGGTATGTACAATCATTACTTTCATTTCGATTTGAGATGATTATGTCTGTTTTGGAATCTTTTATTTTGAGCTTTATTTCTTGTTGCCCTTGTTAGATGATTATAACTTTCCAAACAGTTGAATATTTTAACTAGGTTTCTACACTTTTTCACGGGCAAAACAGCATAGCGTAATGAAAAAGATCACAAATTAACAAAAATAAAGTTTTATAATCAAAATGTTGATGTTATTATTAAGAGGAAAGATCAAATAATTTTTAATTATTTTTTAATTTTTTAATCCTTTATAACATGTCCGAAGTTTTGGTTAGAATGCTTGTTTTGTTTACGTCATCGCCTTCTACAAAGTTTAACATTGATTTTTCTTGCGCATTTTTCTGTTGAAAACACATTAATTTGAAAATTCTTGTACAAATCAAATAATTGTCTGATTTTAATGACATTTTCAGAACTTATTTACAAATAAATGAAATTATTTTTGAAATGTTCCTTTTAAAAAAACATTGGTAAAAAGATATTTTTAAATGTGTTAAATTTTGCACAGAATCTTCAGGTTTATGGAATTTATTTTTTGTGTTAAAAGTAAGAGTCATGGGAGATTGCAAAACACCTACTTTTTTTCAAATTTGTACCATTTAACAGGATTTCTGCTCTGAATTGAAAAATAATGAATCCAATAAAACTATGACATTACTTAATTAGAAAAAGCTTTTAATTGTTTTTGTAAATAAGTAATATTAAGGACATTATTGTCTGAAAAATAAAATCTTTATGATGAATAATGAATTTTTCAAGAATTTTTCATTTTTTTTTTACATTTTAATTATAATAATTCATAATAGTTTAAAATCGTGTAAATCTCTGTATGGAGGTGATTATGTGATGTGATACAGTATTTAATTGGAAACGAAATTTACGCGTCCAAAATTGCAAAGATTAATAAACGTAATTACGCTATTTATTTTAAAAATAATTTTTACTTCATTATATTTTACCTTATTTTCATGTAAACTGAAATTGCCATTATTATGAAACGGTTACGTAATTTAAGACTTTTTCCCTTCACTTAGATTTATGAATATTGTCGGTTCTGGGCATGCGTACAACATGTCATCACTAAATCAGTCAAGAATCCCTCAAACCTTCGATCAGATGAACACAACCAATCGTTAATAATTGGTTGTATATTACTTTTTTATGCTATAAGTCATATTTTTTAAAATCAGCTTAATTTAATTTTCAATTTTCTAATTTTACTAAAATAAAGTGTCAGAAATCTTTGAAATATTTTTAAAATCAATAAATTTTGTTTGTTTACAAATTTCTAAAACTTAACAAAGTGGCTTTAAGAAATTGAAATTAAATGTGATTTCAAATCTATATAATTTCTATCTGAAATACACCAGAAATTTTTACTTAATAAAAATAATAAATTTAATCATTATACTTTTAATTAAATCTAAAATGAAATCTTCAAGAATGATTTTCATTTTAAAAATGTCATGTTAAAACCAGGTATGGAAAATTTATACTGAAAAGTGGAGGTACCTAAACCTGTCTTGGTTCTGGTGTTTCCAATTTTAGAGGGGATACTAGTCTCTTTATTACATGTTTAGAAAGGATGAATGTTGTATTGAGATGCCTATTTCTTTTCTAAGGATCATACACACGTCGTAATAGGTTATATAGCGTCAATAGATGTAGGCACAATTGCTTATCATCTAGTTCACACTCTTCCTTTGTCCTTTGAACAGGAGTAGAATTTTATCTCTTATTTCCTGTTTAGGATTATTTTCCCAGTTGTTTCTAAAGTCATCTCGTTCCTTGATACTCCAAGTAGCAATGGCCTTGTTTGGGGTGAATTAAATAAAAAAAAGAGTAAAATAAAACAATAGATGATCTACAGGATTGAAACAAATATATATTTCCTTTTCAAAGATGATATTTCTATCAGATTTTAAACGGGGTTGGATGATGTCCGATTATGTTCTTCTAAGCTATTGGAAAAAAACAAAAATATTATTCTCACTTCAAGCAATGCAACACATGAGCTTTACTGTGGAGAAGTCTTTTGCAGTTTAAGCAGGCAGACTATTAATATTCCAGTAAATTAAATTTTTGCTAGGCATACCACATTTGTAGACTGTGACTGACCTATCAAAGTTTAGTAATATTTTGCCCGAACATTACTGATTAGTGATCAAATCTACAAAAACTACTATGGTCTAGAATATTGATTCTCAAGGCAAACAGGGACTTTGCAGTTGAGAAATTGGCCCAATTAAATGTTTCTATACATATTTTCGAATATTTTGCCCTGTGTTGCACCAAAGTAAATGAAAACACACACACACACACACACACACACACATATATATATATATATATATAGTCACCTGCAGACAGTCCTGTTTCGTTGTATCACAGCTCATCAGTACGGTTAGATATCTGGTTGAACAACCCACACTTAATAAAATCACGTTTAAATCTGGTCATAACACATTACATTGCATTTAAATATATAGTTCTGATAAAGTTCTGGGCTCTCGCGCTGTTTAACGTCATAGAACCGCATTACAAATTTACGAGCCGCGTTTGCTATTTGGTGACTGTTGTCGTTGCTTAGCAAAGTTTTATATCAGCACAAGATAAAATCGTATTATATGGTGAATGCTTTTATGTTAACGTCTCTTTAACCTCTCTGAAGATGTCTCATGTAATCCGAAAGCTTAGAACCAACTTAATAAATTATCCAAATGTTGGAGAATTTTTGTCTTTATTTTCACCTGAAATTAAAGCAAAAATACGATGTTTATAGCGGCTCATGATTAAAAATAAGAGACATTCATTATCTCTTATATTTAACAATATGTATTTAGAACATTATCTGATGATTCGATATACTATATATATATATATATATATATATATATATGGAATGGAGTTAAACATTGAGAAATAAAAATGAATTGGGGAAAGCACAAGAAACATCACGGACGGTGAACGACTGAAGGAAAAGCCCAGCTCCCTCTAAATATTTAAAAACAAACCTGTAAGGTGATGACACATGCAACGCAGACATCTGAACACGGATCGCCATGGCCACAGCAGCAATATCCAGGCTAGAAAGGTTATAGAGAAGCAATATCAACTTGTATAACAAATTCAAGATGTAATCATTCTTGTACACGAGTGTGAGATTTGGACATTTGTGGTCGAGACAGGAAAAAGGGATCAGGGGTTCGAGTACAAATCCTTGGGAAAGCTCCTCCGCAAATCCTACTAGCATATGTCAAGAGTAAGGTTAAATGTCTTGTGGAAGGTGCCATCTCTTCGTCACATAACACGGAATAACAACCTACGCATGAGAATAATGATAGGCACTGTTGAAGACAGTCGCAAGCAGAGACAGCAATGCAAAAGTTGGTCAGACATCGAGGGTGAACGAAGATAACCGAAATAACTGCCAATGGATCATTCTGGAAGTTTTTATGTTTATTCTGGCCTTAGGGTGACCATGTCTTTCCAAAACATCATTTCTTTCTTTTATTTGAACTATTAATATTTGAACAATTGTGATTTGGGCTATGGTCCTCATCTTGGTCGTTTTTTCTCGCAATAGTTTGGCCTTCATAAATCTAAATAGCATACAGAGAATTCTGAACTGAAACTTGTATTTAATCTACGGTCATACACTGTTCTCGTTCCACAAACCATTTTTATGGATATCGTCTAGTTCTTATTTTTTAATAATTGTAGTTTATTCCCTGGATTGGGCAGTGGACTCACTGGAAACGAACAGGTAACGAGTGAGCAGTACTAAAAAATATAGATAGATAATAACTGAACAATATCCTCAGACATGGGCAGTAGAACAACAAAGATTTTCCCCTGTAGATTAAGTAATTAAAAGTTATGTTCAAAATTCCCTGTAGGTCCCCCAGATCAATATGCAACTAAAATAGTGTAACTAATTCTCGTGAACCCGGTTAAGTGTCCAGCAAGAAATAATACAATAACAACCAAAATAAGAAATAACGAATATATATTAAACACAGTAAAAAGAAAAAAAAATCACTAGGAACTTTGCTAGTAGAACGATAATACGGTTAGTGTGTAATACTATAATTTGACCCTCGAACTGGGACTCGTAATGGTCGTTCTGGTATCAGTGGTCATAAACGACACTCGGCTATGTTCAGGGCGTTCTCCTCAGGCTATCTGCTAGCTACTCCCTGGCTATCTTCTCTCACCTCTTTTGATGGGGAGGTATATGTACTGATTGGAAGAGTTCATTCCGTTGTGGGTGATGCCGCCATGACACTAATGATAACGTCTCAGACTGAAAATATAAAAACAAATTCATGTCTTTTGTTGCTATGAACAATTATCCGTTTAGTTTTCTTCTACTTTCCTTGTCTCGAATGAGTCCTGTGAGTTTCTAATTTTTAGAGCCTTTCTTTCTTTATTATAATTTTTTCTTAATTTTAATTTGTTTTCCTTTCAATATTATTAGTAGTTTATTTGTTTTCTCTTTTTTTTTCCTTAACATTTCCTGGCTACTTATTATGTTGCCGCGGTATCTTTACTAAACGATGGATGAATGCGTAAATAGAATCTGGAAAGAAAATCACTTTCAATTAAGTCGAAGGAATTTGGTGTTGCCCAAGATAATCGCAAATTGACTTATTCGAAGTATTCAGCGGGTGCATTCAAATTGTGAATCGAAACACAGTTACTGACCTTGACATTGCTAATAAATATTTATACCTGTTTAAAGAATGGCGTCAATATTAAAGTCAGGTGGGTTACTTTTGTCTATCTCGGAGCTAGAGAGGATGAAATTAGTGGAAGAAGGAGAGTTTCCTATTTTCAGTGGCGATAATAAGGTTCCAAATAACCTGGTAATACATTTTGTTTAGCATCGCTGTTCTGCTCGAAGGCTGAATAGAGGCAACATGTAGAATTAAGGACATAAATCATATTCTTTGGATTCGCTGCTTCATTTTAATTTTGATCTACGTTCATTTTGATAGAAACTGAGTGTTCGGAGGCTTCCTAGATCAGAAGTAATAAAGATAGTACAAGAAAAGAACATAAACGAGATTTGAAGAAAGAAAGAGGTTAAAAGAGACTTAAAAAATAAAGAATATAAAGAGCAGTTAAAGGAAAAAGAAAGAAAGAAAGAGAGAAGAAAGGAAAAAGAAAAAGTTAAACGCGGTAAATGAGACTTCAAGAAAAAAGTAGAATAAATTTAAAGAACAAAGAAAGAAAGAAAGAAAGAAAGAAAGAAAGAGACAAATAATTAAAAGAGAGCTGAATAAAGTAAGATTTGAAATTAAAATTAAATAAAGAAAGAAAATGAAAGAGAAAAAAAGAAAAAGAATGACAGTACAAAATGTAAT
This sequence comes from Ascarosepion bandense, assembly GCA_037127315.1. Classification (NCBI taxonomy): domain Eukaryota; kingdom Metazoa; phylum Mollusca; class Cephalopoda; order Sepiida; family Sepiidae; genus Ascarosepion; species Ascarosepion bandense. Next base: position 970,847 of record JBBBDQ010001099.1, read on the forward strand.
GAAGAAAATTAATAAACCACAAAAGCAAAATGGAAAGATGAAAATAGATAAAGTTTTAATTTTGATCTAAGGTTATTTGCTTCAGAACAGAACATTCTGCAGTCTTATATATGGGAGGCCAAAAGAACAAAAAAATCATAGAAAAGAAAGCAAGAAGAAATAAAAAAATCTACTGAACTCAGCCAAAAAATGAGATGAAAATAAAAACTAAGGAAATTAAAGTAGAAAAGTTAAAAAAAAGGAAAAGAATAATGAATTAAAAAGAAAAAAAGATAAAAAATGACATAGAAGTGAAAGCTAAACGTAAAAAGAGATCAAATGAAGGAAACTTGCGTACTTACAAATATTTAAAGAAAAGCAAAATAATGAATGGCAAATGAAATCACAAAAGATAGGAATAGACAAGAGAGGAACAAATGAAAATCAGAAAAACAAAGAAACGAGAAGAGATTGAATGAAAATGAAAATTCATTGGAAGTTGAAAGAAAATTAAAATTAAAAAGAGAAGAGAAAATCTGAAAATTGTGGCAATTCAAAAAGATAAAAATAGAAAAATTTAAATAATAAATAAGTGTAAATATTATGTTCACTGAGGTAATCACGAAAATAAATTGTCAGGTATCCAAAAAAGAAATTTTAAATGCCTGAAGAATGATTGAAATGCGTAAAATGAAGAGAGTAAAAAATAATAAATGAAAAAATATCTTAAAGATGATTAAAAATATAAAAATGAAATTATTTATAGGATAAATGGTAATTACTAATAAAGAGAGATGGAAAGGTTGGATAAGAAATAAAGAAAGAAAGAAAGAAAGAAAGAAACGTACATGGCCGAAAAAAAAAAGAAAGAAAGAAAAAAGAGAGAAAGATAGTTGGTTGGTTGTTTTGTTTTTATGGCATATCAACCTCGGCGGGTCATTTATTGCCAACTAAATTTTATTTATGTATTGCTGGTAATACCTTTTTTCAACAATTTATTGTTTTTTATATAAGTTTTGTGTCTAGTAATACTTTTTTCTTTTCGAGTATCAAGATTCATTGGGATTTGTTTTTATGGGCAGGGTCCCCAAGTGCTACACTTGTTATTTAACCCATAACTGGAACGAAGAGACGGATAAATACCTTTCCCAAGGGTACCAATGCTTAAGTGAATGCAGGGTATTGAATTGGAATTCGAACTCGGTTCACTGATTTCTCTTTCCGAGCCGATACCCACTGCATCACAACGCACATCCGTCACTAAACTCTTACAGCACCTGGTATTCTCAAGCAGTCACCCATCTAAGTACTGACCAGGCTCAACGTTGCTTAACTTCGGTGATCGAGCGAGAAAGAAAAAGATAGAATAGCAGAGGAAAGAAAGAAAGAAAGGACAAATGTGTAATAAAATAGGATAAAAGACAGACAAATAAATTAAGATCGTGAAAGCGAAAATAGAGAAAACGAGGAAATGGTATAAAATTGACAAATACATAAAAGAGGACAAAAAATGACGTCAACAAAGAGAAAAAGAAAGAAATCACGTTAGAAAATAAGGAATATAAAAAATGGAAATATAGAAAAAATTAAAGAAGCAAACTGCGTGAGAATTAATCAGGTTACATTAATTCTGACCTCAAATGCAACTTTAACACAATCGTTTCTTGATATATCCATATAAAGAAAGTGATTTTTAGGTCCAACGCAATAATAATATTTATTTCCAAATATGATAGAGACATCAGGATTTCGTAGCGCAAATTACAAATTACTCTGTTCTGGGGAAAATTTGACCATACTGTATAAGTTAAGAAGCGTGATTATCTTCACGGAGAAATTCACCCGAGGGTGGTTGGAGGTAAAGAAATAGCCATAAAATTGGTCTAATGACGGTCTATGGATAAACGCATTGGAATATGGAGGAAACTGGGAAACCTCATTTCAACGTACTTACCGTAAAATTATATGAAACTTATATCTACTGAAGCAGGCACCTTTCTGTACGCATCAGAAGGAAATAATGGAGAGGTATTTTCGCACCTTTGCGCAAAGAATTACTGTGCCGCCTGTGGGAGTCCAAGATTTGATATTTATATCTTTCTTTCCAGAATGATGGTGTAGTTGAGATTAGAAGCATAAAGGCTGAAACACCTTGTGTTCACTAGCTTATGATGATGGAAATCTTTTTTAAGAAAGGATTTAATTTTATAACCTCACGCTTTTACCGCATAAAGCAATTTTGACATTGGAGATTGAACTTGCATGCCTTCACTTGATTAATATATATATATATATCAACCAATAATATGTGTACAAGGAGGCCACATAGAATAATGCAATATATTTATTTAATTTTAATTTTAATTTAATCTATGTTTTATTTTTATAATAATAATAAAATATTTGTGAACATTAGTTATTATTATTATTATGTCATTTTTTATTATAATTTCTTTTTCTGCTATGGTCGCACTACCTACCAAGTCTACAGAAAGACCTAAGGCAGGTCGTGATGAGTTGTTATGAATCCACTTCATGTTTTTTCATGTCTCCTTAACATCCCTAGCGTTACATAGTCAAAGTTCTCTTTAGTGTGTGGACTGTACTTAACAAGACAATTTTTTGGTATATCTCTTAAGCATGGGTTTCTAGGGATGTGTTTTTTGTTCTATTTTTTATCATTCCAAGTGAATCCACTATCACTGGCACGATACTTGTTTTCATTTTCCACATTTCGTTTATGTCAATTTCAAGCTCTTTATATTTTGACAGTTTTTCGAATTTCTTGGTTGCTATGTTACAATCCGCTGGACAAGCCATATCAGTTAATAAGCAAGTTTTTTTCTTGTTGGTTTTTAACAATAATGTCCGGCCTATTTGCTTCAGTCTTTCTGTGTAGATGGTGTAATCTCATAGAATGGTGATATATCTATTTCTGTAACCCGTGCTGGGTGATGTTCATGCCAGTGTTTGTTTACAAATTTTCCAGTGTTTGCACATTGTCCGATGTAAATATTGCCCCACTCTATTGTTTTTTGGTATTTATGACAGAACCTGCACTTTGGATCCACATTATTATGTATAATATTTGCCTGAAAGTTATTATTATTATTATCATTGTTATTAATTATCATTATTAATTATTATTTTTATTACGTTGTCATCTTTCATCATATTTCTATTTCTGCTATGGTCGCACTACCAACCAAGTCTGCGGGAAGACCTAAGGCAGGTCGTGGTGTGTCGTTATTGCTCTATTTCATGTTTTTATATTTTCCCTATCATTCCTAGCCATACAAAGACAAAGTTCTCCTTAGTGTGCGGGCTGTACTTAATAAGACAATTTTTTGTGTATCTCTTAAGCTGGGATTTCCAGGGATTATTTTAATGTTTTGTTTTGTTCCATTTTTTATCATTACAAGTGCACCTAGTATAACTGACACGATTTTTGTTTCAATTCCCACATTTTTCTTCTATTTTAATTTCCAGGTCTTCATATTTTGACAGTTTTTCGAGTTCCTTGGTTGCTCTGTTATAATCCGCTGGACAAGCCATATCAATTAATAAGCAAGTTTTTTCTTTCTGGTTTTTAACAATACTGTCCCGCTTATTTGCTTCAGTTTTTCTGTGTAGATGGTGTAATCCCATAGAATGGTGACATTTTCTATTTCTGTAACCCGTGCTGGGTGATGTTCATACCAGTGTTTGTTTACAAATTTTCCATAGTGTTTGCTCATTGTCCAATGTAAATATTGTCCCACTCTATCGTGACGAGTTTTATATTCATTTGGGGCAAGTACAGAACAACCTGAGATTAGATGGTCTATTGTTTCTTGGTGTTTATCTCAGAAGCTGCATTTGGGATCCACATTATTATGTATAATATCTGCCTGAAAGTTTCTAATGAAAAGACTTTGGTCTTGCACTGCAAGAATAAAGCCTTCAGTCTCAGACTTTAATCCAGATGTACGTAACCATCGATGAGTATTAACTTTATCAACACTGGATTTATTGGCACTTTCTGGATATTGGCAATGCAAAAGTTTGTCTTACCAGCGTTGTTTCATCTGTTCAAGAGCTTTATCTTTGGCGTTCATTTTTATATTTTTGACGCAATAGTTGGTTCTTGGCTTCTGTTTTGCTTTTCTACAGAATATACTCAATGTAAATCTTGTTTGTATTTACTACCATCTTTTATTATTGAATATTTATTATTATTATTATTATTATTAATTAATATTGTGTTTCCTTCAAGTCAGCGTTTTTGCATGATTCTAAAATCTGTATTACATGGCACTTTATGGAGCATTGAAAATATTTACACAATTGACATCATTTATTTACATTGGCCTCATTTACCAGCATCATCACAGCATTTATCACCATATAAAACGCAGAAATGGATTTTGTAGTTACGAATGATACTAAAAGTTACTCAATGTTTTTGAAATCTATCTGAGAATATTATTCAGAGTCTTCATGTGTGCCAAAGCCAAAGTTTCAAAATGAGTTTTCGACTTTATCATTCTAACTTGATGCGGTTTTTCTTATTTTCCATATCTTATTGCTTTTTAATTTCCCAGATGTTTTAAAAAAATGAGCTGTTCCCCTAATTACTGTTTGCATGTTTTCCATGCGTACTTTCTGTTCTTCTTTTTCTATGTGCTCTATCATTTCAGAACGTAGACGATCATGGCTTTCCACGCCTCCTTATTCCTAGTGGCTCTTAGCACACCGTCTCCTGTTACACCATCCAAACCTCGATAGCATGGCCACAAAATGAGGGATCAGTTTATATACTGATTAAAATATAGAATTGATCCTCCACCTTATATCCACATTAATTTTTTTATAAACAGTTGGCATATATCTTCCTCTTCTATGTGCCCTGTCCTTTCGGGACGTAGGCGATCATGGCTTTCCACGTCTCCCTAACCCTGGTTGCTCTTAATATGTTTTCTCCTGTTACTCCACGCAACCCCCATTCCGTCATCCACCTGATCAGGCCCTTGAAATATTTTATCCGCTGCCTTCCTCTGTTTCTTTTTCCTTCTATCTGGCCTGTCAGTATCAAGTTCTCTAAGCCCTCCTTTCTCATTGCATTTACTCCTAAGTAAGTTTTTCTTTGTTATCTGCTGGTTTTACTGTGGCTTTATATATATTATTGTTTGACAAGTGTTTGCTTTTTGAGGGAAATTCGTGTTTTGCCATGCAGTTACAGTTTTGAGTACTTCGTACTTCTTATATTTGTGTCATATTCTGTCTGATTTTTACTGTCTTACTGTTGAACATCTTGTGGAGAGTGTTTGATGAGTGAACTTAATTTATATTTTCTCTCTATATATCAAGCACTCTTTTCTTCTGGGAGAGTAAATAGATAAAATCACATTCCCAAACAAATACAAAGCAATATGTAAATTATCAGACCGTATTTGAAAATAAATAATGAAAACAAATTTATACTAACTTACGTAAAATCGAAAACTAACGAAAACCTTTTAAAATATCATCATCACAGATGCAAATACACGCACTATACACAAACCAGATAACATAACATACTTTAATCGTAGCCAATACTTTTAACTAAGAAAATAAGATAACTAAACCCAGAACCAAAAATAAGATATAAAAATCTAAATAAGTAAATAAACAAATTAAGTAAATACTAACAAATTAACAAACTACGATTGCACGCATGAATAGAGGTAAATGTAATAATAATAATCAACAAGAAATAATTAATGTAATCGATAGAAATAATGAGGAAAGTGTTAACAATCAAAACAATAGTTAGAAATAAAGAAGTTTGGAACCGTAATCAAATATATGCAATAATTGTAAAATAGTTATAACCGTTACAGCCTACGCAATAAGCTTTAAAGTGATACAAAAGTTATCACTTTCTATAATGCATCACGTTAGTTCGTAGTTAATTACAATTTGGATATTTTGAAATCTAGTTATTATAGACATTTTAAGATATTGTTGCAAATTTTTTATATGAAATAATTTTATATTTTTGCTTTTTTATTTCGTTTTGGGGTATATTTGTTTTGTCGATAACATTCCTCTAAATCGTGGATGTATTATCATTTAAATATTGTGCAGTAGAACCCGAATCTGACTTATGTAATGTAATTCTTCAGGATAATGCTATCGTCGTGTAACCAGCATTTAAATATACAATGTTGGTCTTTTGCAAAATATTAGTTGACGGAGATAATTTATTGTGGATGATAAAATTGGTTGTATTAAATTTAGTATAGAAAATAATTAGTTTAATTTTTTACTGAATGATATATTAGTACTTATGCGATCTTTTCATATTGTTTGTAGTTGCGATAAGGAATTCATTTCATGTGCAAATTTCATGTAAAAACACATCAATGTTTAATATTTTTATATAGTATATATTTTATATACTTTTATAAACAACATATAGTTTATCAATACATCTTACAAAGTTCATTTTCTTGTTTGGAATATGAGATAAGAGAGATACTGTTCCAATAAATCGATCACAGTGATGCAGTCTCATTTAACGCTTGGCCGGATTGTTGAAGAATTCAATCGTTTGATTGCATATTTCTATTCGGTTACAACGCCTAAATTCAACCACTTGATAAAAAAATATATAACCAAATCTGAATTGCAAATCTGATGTTTTGTAGGCATTAAAAGAATTCGAGACAATGAATTACCGGATTACCATTCCTGCTTTGGAAACTAATACATGTCACCATTCATTCAGAAGAGAAACTCTTCTATCTTTCATATCAAAGGTTATTCTTGAAAAACCGATGGATTTTATGTGCTATTTAACAGAAATGAAGATTCTTTCCTGAAATAAAGAAGGTGTCCTTTAGATTTGATTAATTACATATCTAATATTGTATAGGATTTAACTACCCTGTGTATAAACACACACACACACACACACACACACACACACACACACACACACATATATATATATATATATATATATATATGTAAATGTGTATGGATTTGTCTGAGCGTATGTGTGTGCGCATGTGTCTGTGCGTGTGTATAATATAAATATGTACATTTAACAATATATATATATATATATATAAAAGCAATATAGGAAATATATTAGATTTCACAATAGACATATACAGACACACACACACGCACACGCGCGCGCACACACACATATATATATATATATGTTTGTATGTGTGTTTCTTGTTATTTAGGAGATTTAGTAGATGAGTTGGCAGCTCAGATGCAGTCACTTTCTCACCGACGCAGTGTGGCTTCCCTGTGTCTCTCCTACAAATACTTTTACGGCTTCTGCTCCGATGAACATAGCTCACTGGAGCCCCCTATATATGAATTTAATCGAACCAAAAGAATAGCAACTAGGTCCCACCTTTTTGCTGTGAAACCAATGAAATGTAAACGAAAATTCTACTCCAGCAGCTCCTTTCTTCGCACTTCCCGCCTGTGGAATTCCATTCCGTTTACTATCTTCCCAGACAGCTACAATCTCCAAGAATTTAAATCTAATGTCAATAGTCACCTCCTATCTCGCTAACCTGCATCCTCTTTCTCTCATGCTTCATTCTCCGTCCATTCCACTCTCATCAGTATTTTCATCCTTCTCTTACCCACTTCCTGACAACCCCTATAACCTGTCACTTTTTCTCATAACTTTCCTCCTATATAAACCCTGCAAAACAGTGACAATAAAATGACTTGCTTGGGGCGATATGATTATAACAAAAAGACTAGATGCAACCGTAAATTCTATGTTAGCAGTTTCTTCTTCAATCGCAATCCTTGTTTGTGAGGATTTCTTCTGGCTTCTTGCTCCCTTATCAACTTTGATCTTCAAAAATTGATATAGATTAGCAATCGCTATGTTTTGTTTTCTTAATTTCGGTTCTTTTATTGTCATTTCTTATTTGTCCTTTATTTTCTAACCAATTGCGTCTTAGTTGTTATGTTAGCTTACCTGAGGAGAAATTATTATTTTAAAAAAGAAGTATGATGTACATATATAATAAAGGGAGAAGCAAATAAACGCCATCCTTTGTAAACCTCAAATATTCTTTTATTTTTGGAATGTACCGGACTTTGAGTGTATAAATTTAGTGTAAATAAAGTCACTGGGTTATTTTGTACTGTTTGAAAAGAAATGATCAGAATTTGTTCTGTTTGGAAAGAAAAGATCAAATTCCTCCAGAGTGTAGGTTTCTTTCCACTTCCAAATTGTCTCTTAATTTTTGAACGCTTCATCCGATTCTGCTAACCCGTTAGCAAATTTTGTTTCTGAAATATACCTTCCGGGAATTCCGTTTGTGCTGCTTACATGGAAATCTTTGTATTGAACAGATTGCCTTTCATTATCGATATTCATATCAATTATTGATTAATTTGGATGGTTGTTTCATTCATTATTATTTTCAGAATAAAATGTTATACGAAGTTTGTCCGCAGAGTATTCAGATATTAAAAAAATATATCGATGAGTGGTTTGAAGATTTTGATATAAATTTGCAACTAATCCAGCGGGACGTTACAGCAACTTACGTAAACATGAACTTCTTATTCATTCAGCCACTGAGTAAACTCTTCTACTGTCCTCTATCGTGTTTAACTTGGTACTAAACTTCACTATTTTTAAAGTATTGCCGAGGGTTTTTAGTAAAATATTACAGCTCTCAGTTAGTTGCCTCTCTCACTCAACTAGAAAGAGCTTTTGTATTCTGGAGACTTCAAACTTTTCCCAAAACCTAAATACCAATCAATAGTAAAATTCTGAATTTGAGTTTGAGTTTTGTTTAACGACATTTCAACTACTGTGGGTTATTTAATGCCAAAAATGTAGGGGTTAAGGTTAAGTTCGGTTATATTGAAACAGTAGATTTAGTCAGATTTTGATGAAAAGTTTTTCATTTTTTCTATTTTAGAAAGCTGAAGATGTCTTCTAGTTTTGTATTAAAAATGTATTGCTGGTAATAAGTTTTTCCCTCAAAAATGTACATTTTTCTATAAAAGTCCATTTTTATACTTTCATAGTGATTTGATCCCAGCTTGGGAGTTAACTATTTACCCATAGCTGGACCCTAACAGGTGCTACCACCCCAGGTCAGGGTGGACCTGGGAACAACAGCAAGTAAGATGTGGTTCCATGCTCCTTACTACCTCCCAATCAGAGGCCTTGCTGCTGGATTCCGTCTACAGTCATACCCAGGATCAAAGATTTTCGAGTATGAATCTGACTAAAGGGAATGTAACGAAGCAGCTAAAAGTGATCTTTGAAAAAAAGATTTTAATATCTAAGGTGCGCTGGGATAAAGTATAGAGTGTAAAGTTGAGTTTTTTGAAGGTGAGTCAAGCACCAAGGCTCTAATTAGACTTTTTATGTTTTAATAATTGACTGGGTACTTTTCGAAAAATTCTTGGCAGTGAAAATTTAATTTAATCAATTAAGAGGATTGGGTAGAATTTCTTAAAATATGGGTCGAGTAATAACATTGCTTTGTTAATTCTCAAACATGCAGTTGCGTAATTTTATTCCTTCTAAGAACTTATAGATTACGCAAAAAATAATTGACAAGCTATATAATAATTGTATATTTCAAATATCAAGAAAATTACATGTATTTCCAAACGATGTTAAAATAACACATAACCGAAGCCGCTTGAGTACGGATACTAAATTAATTCAGTAGACATAAAAAAAGACGTTAGACAATGATGTGACTTTCTCCAGATTTAATCAATCTGAACCAAAAATCTATCGTAGGGGCACTGGAGAATCTAACAGGACTTATTATAGATGGGAGTAAGCTGTCAAATAAGAGATACATAGATGACACTGTGTTGATGGCAGAAACAGAAGAAAAACTACAGGACCTCGTAGACAAATTCAAAAAGGAAATTAAGAAAACAACACTGGGTATCAGCAGTAAGAAGACGAAATGTATGGTTTTTAAAAAGAGAAAAAGTGATCGATAAATTGAGAATGTCAACATCAAACAAGTAGACACGCACACACACATAAACACAGGTAGACTGATACACAGACGATCAAAGACACATAAGTGCATATATCTATATATGAGAAAAATTAAGGCAGACACGATATTTCATGGTAAATGAAATAACGTGTATGGTATGGGCCTTTTTAAGTTTTAGGCGAACCATCATCAGTTTCCGTCTTTATTGTTGAAAGGATTTTACAAGAGTTATATTACAACTTTATGTACAGGACACTCCTTTGGGTTCTTCTATACTCACACCGCATGCTGATATATATATATACAGAGAGAGAGAGAGAGAGAGAGAGAGAGAGTGTATATAAAAAAATAAAATTTAGAAATTTTGGAGACTGAATCCTCACACTAATGCAATGACAAAACTGTATAAATATATATCCACAAATCGTTTCGTTTTTGGGTTAATAATTTTAAATAAAGTTTATAGAAGATAGCACTCTGTTGCCATGTAGACGAGGCGTCGGTTTTCGTAGAATTTGATTGCACAGAAAATTCGAGTTTACACCCACCTATATCTTTTCAATTTTCATTGCGAATTCTAACTGAATTCCTTGCATTCACATACGCACAAATACCCTTGGGAAAGATATTAATCCTTCTCTTCCTACCAGTTATGGGTTAAATAGCAGGAAAGATTAGGTTCTATATCCTTGGCTGGCAACCAGTTTACCGCAGAAAGCAATGTCAACCCCCTGCAGGATAATCCTCAGCTTAGTCAGTAATATCTCTTTCGAGACATGATCGCCCAAGCGTGTATCACGTACGTCACTAAATGGACTGTTGCATGTGCGTTGTGGTGCAGTGAATATCGGCTCGGAACGAGAAATCCCGGAGCCGAGTTCGAATTTCATATGGGTTTTTCGCATACATTTACGCAAAAATACCCTTGGGAAAGGTATTAATCCGTCCCTTCCCTCCAGTTATGAGTTAAATAATAAGACATATTTGGTTTTATAGCCTTGGCTGGCAACCAGTCTACAGCAGAAAGTAATGGCAACCTACTGCAGCATAATCTTCTGTCGAGTCAATCATGTGTCTTTCGAGACATGATGGCTCTTAACTGACTGACGCCTTTTCATGAACCAATAAAATAGCGCATATATTTATATATTTACCAATACAAAAGCTTCCATAAAACAATTGGTTCTATTTATCACAAAATCTTAAATACCAGTGATCTTCGATTTTACTTCAGAGAGCTGCATGTCATCCAACGGACACCAACTCCGGGCGATCCGCAAATCTCTTAACATCTCTGTTGTGCTGTATTAATTGATTTTCTTTCTTCTTTTCCTCATGTACGTTGAAAAAAACATTACAGAGAGCTACTAATCGTCTGACTGGCGCCAAGCCCAGATGATCGGCATTTTCACACTCTTTTATTGTCTCTTTCACACTGCACTAATTGATTCTCCACTTTCATTATTTACTTGTCGGCATCGAAAAGAAAGAGGAGCAATGACCTCGTATCTGCTTTCATTTCTCACTCAGGACGAAACTATTTTACTACTACAATTGTACACGTTCATAGCGACGCCAGATTTGTCTTTTCATTAATGTTCAACTTCACTGAACACTTAAAATCTCATTTATTGTGAAAGATTATGTCGGATTTATTCAACATAAATATCATTATAATTCCGAAACATGTTAGATCAAAGCACATGATGTCAATTTCAGAAAAAAGCAAATTTTATCTCATTAAATAATTTCAACATGTATATACACAAACGACAGACATTTTATAATGTTTTTTATTGACTACTTACCAATGTCGTTGGCGCTTATCCATTTACAATCCAGAACATACAGTCATGCAGGTAGCTAGCTAAGTTCTACATTCTTTCCTTCAATGTCAGAGCCGACCCACAGAACAATTAATTAACCCCCACAAAACCCGCAACATGTCGCACCAAGTGGAATTTTTTCACCAGACAAAAAATACGACTATCTTCAAATAAGTTTGATACACAGCATTTTTTCTTCAATAATGAAGCCCGCAATTCAAAGAAACTTACTCGGACCACACGAGAAAAAATACAACTTATACAACGTAAATCAACTGTTTTCCCATACTAGACAGTAAAACTGCGGCCTCTCTCAGGTTTTCCATGTAAAGATATGATATAGCTCAACGTCAACTAAGAACGACTAAGAAGTCTGCAAGTATGATTTATAGATAATAGGCATAGCTGCACCTCCGAGAAAAATCGACACTCAATCCAGATATCTTTAAAAGTTCTCACAAAATATGCGTCGACACTCAATTTTACCAGTATCAGCTAAAATCAAAGCTTTTCCTAGCTGGTAATGTTTTTTATTATCAAGTTAATTCCAAACTCGCCAAAGCAAACGGGACTTCCAAACAAAAATCAACTCAACGTAGAGCATCGGAAATACAGTCAAAAGATTATAGCAAACATACCAACCGATGCACTCTATATTTTTTTCAACATGAAAAACACACTACCGAGATATTTTTCAGAACGTGTTACATCTGGCTAACTAGAAAATTTATATATCAAATGACTTAATACTTTAAACAAGTAGATTTTGATCGCTATGTGTAACCACTCTTATTTCAACGACATTATTCAACCAACGTTCACAATTAATGACACCGTAAAAAACAAGCTTAAACAAAAAAAGCGACACCACTCAATGACCCGCGACAACAAAACCTATGGCAACATGCAACTACTAAACACAAACAAATATCCTAACACTCTGAACATGCAAAATATTCAACAAAATATATATTTCAACCGTATGATACTGCCAATTTCGCGGAAGAGATTCTATCATTAAACAAATCCTATATTACCAACGAGAGCAAAATTACTTTACACGATCCTTTCTACTTGGATAGGAATGGAAATGCATGAAAATAGAGGTATAAAAAGGGCAGAAATTAAATCAAATATTCATAACGCAATCATCAGATCTTTTCAACAACCTCTTTTAAAGACGTGACTTCGAAAAATTTGATCACCTACCAAATACACCACGCCTTGCACTTCTAAATTACTGGAAACGACAACTAAATCAATTTTCAGATTTTCAGGAACAATCTTTTTTCTTCAATCTTAGGGTGGGAGGTATTATCGGATTTCATAAGACTTGATTGCATAGAAAATCCGAACTTATACACACCTATACCTTTTAATGAACTAATAAAAAATTATATATATCTATACATTCACCAATAAAAGTTTTCGTTAATAAGACAGTTGGTCCACTAAATTTTTCGATGGGCTGACGTCTGCTAAAACAAAATAAATACAACTTTTTATTTATTGGCTAATCATGGTAAAGACAAAAATCTTAAAAAATCGATCCAATTCTATTTTCTGGAAGAACATTACAGAGCGTTACTAATGACTGATGCAAAGCGCAGATGACCAACATTTTTTCACATTCTCTCATTCTTTCTTTTACACCGCCCTAATTGATTCTCCATTTTCCTTATTGACTTATCGGTAACAATAATGAAAAACAAAAGAAAGACCTTGTATCCGTTTTTATTTCACAATTACTACAATTGTACGCCCTCATAGCGACACCAGATAAAATCATTTCATCTGACCTTAGGGAAATCGAACTCTTAAACACACATAAACATAAACGTAAAAAAACATATGCAGGTCTTTTCAACATATATTTTGTTTCAAAGCAACAAAAATTGATGTCATTCTTCGCGTTACATAAATTTACACTTATTTATACAAACATAACAGCTTTATATTTTGTTCAAGCTTCTGATACTTTGTAATGTAGAGGCTTTGGTTACATTTCACAGAAGACCATTTTGAATGCATAGCCGACGCCTGCTACAAAAGTTACATTTGTCACTTGTTGGCATTTGTGGCCTATCTGTTTTCGAATTTAAATGTGTTTAACTGAGAATTGCTCCGTTTAAAATGGCAGGATATTTATATCATGAGGAGGCAGGTATCATTTTTACATACGGCCACAACCGAGCCATTGATATCATGAGGAGGCAGGTATCATTTTTACATACGGCCACAACCGAGCCATTCAAACATTTGCTAGTGTTTATCCATGATACCACAAACTAGGGATTGAAAAAAGTCGAGATCCGCTCGTTCGTTTTAGCACGAAGAACTGTCGGGGACAATCCAGGTATCTGCACGTAGACCTAGCATGTCACACATTTCATATTAACTCATGGAGGTTACTGCTTCTGTATCCGTCTCTTGACCTTTCATCACTCACTACAGGAAAAAATTGCCGATGGAGTATTTTAAAAACTGATGCTCCTTTCTTTGCTTTGTTTATGGGTAAAGCAACATTTGGAAGAGTGGAATTACACTAACAACATTTGTAGTGTAATCCCCATGGTACAATACAGCCTAGACAGCAGCATCACTTTACGATTAATATGTGGGCTGGAAATGTAGGAAAGTGTCTCTAGATCAATATGTTCGATCAGCACGCCTGACATGGACTTTATTTTGAACAGATGTAATTGACTAGAGGATGTACCACTGCTAATACGAAGACATCATTTATCTGCTAAGAAATATGGATAGCTAGGAGAGAACCGGTTTCATGACCTGCAGGTGCCTCCGATCTTAATCTTTGCAAGAAAAATTCCATGATAACCTTCATTCTATTTCTTTCTGGACATGATAATTCCACTTTCAGAGAGGTTTGATCTACAATTCTCATTTTTAAAATTGCTGCTTGGTTTTATATATGGGGAAAAGCTGTAAATTATTAGATTTAATATCAACCTTAAAAATGCATGGTCATCAGAAAAAGAGCAGCGCAAAGTGCCAAATACAGGTAGGGAATGTTAAAATCAAGCAGGTACGAAAATGTAAATATATGGGAAGTGTTCTAACTGAAGACGGAAAGTGCGACACAGAGATCCAAATGCGAATTTACATGTTTAACTGAGAATTGCTCTGTTTAAAATGGCAGGATATTTATATCATGAGGAGGCAGGTATCATTTTTACATACGGCCACGCGATTATGAATGGATCCGAGACTGCATTAATGTATCGGACTGCGATTCCTAGCGAAAACAACCGAGCCATTCAAACATTTGCTAGTGTTTATCCATGATACCACAAACTAGGGATTGAAAAAAGTCGAGATCCGCTCGTTCGTTTTAGCACGAAGAACTGTCGGGGACAATCAATTCGCGTTCCAGAAGCTGAGTAAAGTATTAAGACACAGGAAACTTTCACTAGAAACAAAGAAAAGACTACTGGATTGCTATGTGATGTCAGTTTTTCAATATGCCACTGAATGTTGGACAATATCCTCAAAGATGAAGGGAAAAATTTAAGCATCTGGAATGTGGTTCTACAGAAGGATGCTGCGAATATCATGGATAGAGCATGTGAGCAATGATGATGTCTTTGAAATGATGGAAACAAAAAGGAAATTAATACTGAGCATCAGGAAGAGACAGCTGAAGTTCCTGGGACATGCAAGGAGAAAGAAGGGCTTGGAGAACCTGATACTGACAGGCCAGATAGAGTGAGAGAGAGAGAGAGAGAGAGATAGAGAGAGGAAAGCAACGAATAACATATTTGAAGGGCTTGAGCAGGTGGATGACAGAACGGGGGCTGTGAGATGTTATAGGAGAAAGTGTACTAAGAGCCACCAGGGATAGGGAGGTGTAGAAGGCCATGATCGTCTAAATCCTGAAAGGACAAAGCACATAGAAGAAGAAGAATCATTTAAAAACCAAGGCTTTTGAAGAGCTTAGTTAGAGGTTTCCTTATTTTATCATTTTGTTCTATCTTCTAGCACTATCATCATCTGTTGTCCCTATAGAGGTCATGATCATTTATATAGACTATTTCGTTCATCTTAATATGCTAATACTCATCAATTCGGAAACACAAGCACCGTCGAATGAACATTGGTGGGGGAAATCAAACACAACTTTGTAGACTTTATTCAGCCATGTTTTGTAATTATAGAAAAGGACAGTTCACATCAAAGACAATAACCTGTACATTTCCTTCCCTTCCATCGTAATTTCGGTTGAGGATTTATAAATAAATGAATGAGGTGTTGGGAAATACAATTCACATCTACTAACTGACGAAATCTTATCTGTGGAGACAATGGTAGCATAACTGTTAAATATTCTTTGATTTAATAATAATAATAATAATAATATTAATAATAATAATAATAATAATAATATATATATATATATATATATATATATAGTGTAATTGTTGTTACAATGTTTTATAAATTCATAGTATCACTATACAAAAATTTTCGCGTTTCGAAGCTAGACCATTATGTGGCCTGCTTCATCTTCAGGTGATTTTTTGAAATGAGAATTATCTAGTTGAAAAGCCTGTTTATTTGTGTTGGATTTTTTCTTTTGGGTGTTAGAGGGGTTGGTCTGTATTTTGAGTTCTGTTGACCTTTTTACAATACACTATACATATATATAATTTATATATATATATATATTATGAAATTATTTGTTTGAACATTATTTTTGATCGATACAGTATTATATAATTATTTCTACCGGCCTGATTATTTATGTCAAAGCAAATTTAAATATGATACGGAAGTTAACGAAAATTAACGAAACTGGTTATAAACGACCTAAAATTTGAAGTGATTTGTTCGAACATTACTTTTGATCGATACACGTATTTAAGTAGATATTCGGTTTATAATCAAACAGTGTATGTATATTTATTTCTGCCGGACTGATTATTTACGATAAATTTTTGTGACAAAAATCAATACGAGTATCAAGCAAAAATAATTTTCAAACAAATTGTCGGTTTGTTTATAACCATTTCGTTACTCTTCGTTAATTTCTGTAATATATACATACATACATACATACATACATATATATATATATATATATATATATATATATATATATATATATATTATCTCAGGGAAATTAAATTATGTTCATTTTTATTTTGTACAATGAACATTTATTTGTCAAAATTTGAACTTCATATTGAATTGGATGTTGATTTTATATCCGATTTCACAAAGCTTAAGAAAAATCACGACACACTTCAAATCGTTAGTCTATCTCCTGTCAAACACGCTGTAGCATGTCTTGCGTAACATTCTCTATCACCTCAATGGGTTCGGGTTTAATTTTCTTCTAAGCTTGTAGGAAGAGGGGAGATATAAACGTGTTTATATAACCCCAGGCGTAATCAATGAATCATAGAATAACATTGAACATGTAAAAAATATGAAAGGGAATCAACCAATTAAACGATTTAATCGCCTTTGTTCGTTGTGAATGATGTACTTCAGTTTTTTGTTTCAAGTATTTTATTTCATTGCATCTCAATATTAAAACTTCCTAACAATTACTGTTATTGTTAACAACATGG
This sequence comes from Ascarosepion bandense, assembly GCA_037127315.1. Taxonomy (NCBI): domain Eukaryota; kingdom Metazoa; phylum Mollusca; class Cephalopoda; order Sepiida; family Sepiidae; genus Ascarosepion; species Ascarosepion bandense. Next base: position 988,241 of record JBBBDQ010001099.1, read on the forward strand.
GTAGACTAGTTGTTTAAAATGAAAATAATATAGACGTTTTACAAAGAAACCTTTTTTGCAATTATCTACATATATAGAAATAACTAGTCTTTAAGCTATTCTTTTTTTTTAATCGATCCCCAGAGCAAATTTCAATAATTCTTATATTTGTATTTCGCAAGTTTGATTAAAATAACTTTGGTGAATTTTACATAAAGAAAACAAGTCTGAAACTTTGAGGCTGATATAAAATATATCCTATGTCGTATTGTAGGAAGTGAGATTGCAAATCTTATCTATACGGACAAAACACATTTCCTCTGTAGTTACTGGTTCTATTGCTTGTCTACAGGCTGCTAGCCAAAAACATACATTTCTGAAGATTTATTTTTCTATTTTACCTGCTTTTTTGACTTTTATTTGAAGAACATCTCTTGGAAAATCTTTCAAAGAAGAAGCCACATGGAATATTTTTTATTAAACAGTTTCTTCAGTACCCAAACTTATAATGTTGAGTTTATAATGTCTTAAATTGATTTCAAAGACTAGTAAGATGTTGTGGAAGCACATGAATAAAGAATTAAAAATATATTATGGTTGAAACTCAAAACACCAAAAGTAAGAACACTTTGATGATAGGCAAAGAACGTATGGATGAAAAAAGGAAAATTCATTTTTGTACAGCAAACATTTCAGATATAGTTCAAATAACAAGTATTTATACAGGTTCATATATATATATATATATATATATATATATATATATATATATATATATATATGAAAGTACTTCCACTCAATCGCTGAAAAACAGCATAGTATGAAAAAAAGTCCACAAACGTAATAGAAATAAGCTTCTTCCATCAAAATGTTTATGTTATTATTAAGAATAAAGATAAAATATTTTTAAATGATTTTTCAAAAGTTATCTAATTCTTTTTTAACACTTACAAACTCTGGTAAAATTCGTGTTTTTATTTTCGTTAGGAGGGATCCAAATCGTTACGAGAGTTTACAATGGAAAACGTAATAACACACAACTCAGTACCTGTGTCAGGACACGCCTCAAATCGTTATTCCAGCTCCTGTCAAACACACTTTTTTCGGGGACAAACACATTAATTTGGAAGTTCTTGCAAAAATCAGAAAATTGTCGGATTTGAAAGAATCTTTCAGGATTTATTCACAAAGTAATTAAATTATTTATAAAATTATTTTTAAAACATTTGTTTTTTACATCTGTTACCCACCTCAACGTAAATTCATGCGATTTCAAAACATTAAATTCTTATAGGCAAAAGTGGTGTTATTAGTTAAAAGCAGGACTCATTGGAGAATATAAATCATGTAATTTTTAAAAACCATTTAGCTCCTTTTACGAAGATCTGCTCTGAATAGTGAAATAAAAAATGCAATAAAGCTATGACATTATTTAATTAAATAAGCTTTTAACTGCTTTAATAAATAATATAAATGTCAGACATTACAGTCTGAAAAAATATTTTCGATTAATAATGAAATTTTAAAAGAATTGTTTTTATTTTTTTTTAATAATAATTTTTAATGTTTCAAAAGTATTTAAAAAATATTTCCAATTCTTGTAGACGTTAATGTTACATAATGAAGACTATATTTATTAATCTAAAATTGAAAAGTTTAATACAAACCATTTAGCCGTCGTATTTTAAAAATATCTTTCATTTTTTTTTGTGTGTATTTGACTTTTTTGTATGGTAATTTCTATGAGTAAATTAAAAGGTCATGAGCTTCAGTGCTACTCTCCTCTACTGGAAAAAATTGTATAATTACGTCATTTGTCATTGCATTTCCCTTGTCTTATCTCGATCTATCAACATATTTCAATTACGGTGGATAAGTTAGAAACGTCAACTCAGTGTTTAAAAATAGTTTTATTCTAAAGTTTATGTCATAAATAAATATTACTTGTGTAAACCAGATTAGTTTAGCATTAATCTTCAAAAATAATGTGTCACAGATGTATATTTTATTTTTGCAAGAATTTTAAAACCACAAATTTGAATTTTGTTAACAAATCTATCGATTGGCCAAAAATTTATAAATTTAAAAAAAAAATCTCAAAATTTTATATTCCAATCAATATAATATCTGTTTGAAATACACCCGAGTATTTTGCTTGCTGGAAATAGTAAGTTTAATCATTTAGCTTTCAATTAAATCTAATATAAAAGATTCAAGAAAAACATTTTTATTTTTAAAAATTCATTTGAAAATTCAGATATTGAAAATGAGTGGCAGTATCTATCTATCTATCTATCTATCTATCTATCTATCTATCTATCTATATTGTTTAGTTGTGACAATGTTTAGCGCCAACATTGTTTTTTTTTAATGGTTTTACTGATAAAATGTATTTTGGTAAGCAGTTTTTTATCGGAAAGTGCTGGGATAAAGATAGAGCATTGATAAGCACAAAGAGTTTGTCATTTTAATTGAGCAGGTTCATGCCAACTTCAACGTTTCGTGAGGAAACCATTATGATGTTCTCACTTGTCAGGGCTATTTGTCGTTAGGTTCCGGTTTTGTCTTGTTTGTATGAAGCATGGTGTTAGTTTTATGAGAATAGCCTTATTTTCACATGATACGCAAAATAAACGTATAAAATAACATGTTTTTTGTTTTTATATTTATCATTAAGATATAAGAAACTCATTTTTCCTACAACTACATAATATCTAAACTATGATTACTTTCTCCCATTTTAACACTTTGGTAAATCAAAACATGTGGTTGTCATAAAAGTAATAAAAAAATATTAAGTCAATGTAAAAAAAAATAACTGATATCAGTATGACTTTAAATTGGCACCGACCAAACAGGTTCCACTGAAACAAGTCACCTATTCTCCAGAATGTAAATATATTCCTGGCTTTTCCTAATAGCTCGGATTCTTCACCAATACAGGACAATAAAAACAGTTGTGTTAAGTAGTTTTTAATTTTATAGTCATTGTTTTTCAAATTAAGATGCAACATAATTGTTATTGACAAATCTTCAGCGAGAGAATATTATTTACTGCAAAGATTTGAGATATTTTTTGAGAAACTTCTGATAGAAAAGTGAGTCTAACACAATTAAAAGAAGTTTTCAGCTTGTGAAAAGGTCACAAAAATTACAAATGGTAACAAACTATCCCAAATCTTGAGAATGTTAAGAATTTATATAGAATTTGGAATCACAATATACAAAGGAAGATAAGTAAAAAATCTTTTAAATGAACAATGAGATATCACCTTTATCAAATACACAAAAATGTAGATTCCCACACGAGACAATTTTCAAAGTTGTAAGGTTTATATCAAAGTGAAGAAGTTAGCAGAGTGATGTCGGAAAGAATGACTATAAGACATTCTTATAGAATGATATTGGAGTTCAGAAAAAACAGTTATCGTGTATTCTGTAAATTGAAAGAGATGTTGGTTGGTTGGTTTGTTTTATGGCATATCAACCTCGGCAGGTCATTTATTGCCAACTAAATATTATTTATTTATGGCTGGTAATACTTTTTCTTTTCAACAATTTATTGTTGTTTTATATAAGTTTTGTGTCTAGTAATACTTTTTCTTTTTCAAGTATCCAGATTCAATGGGATTTGTTTTTAAGGGCAGGGTCCCCAAGTCCTACCCTTATTATTTAATCCATAACTGAAGGGAAGGGACGGATTAATACTTTTCCCAAGGGTACCAGTGTTTAAGTGAATGCAGCGTATTCAACTGGAATTCGAACTTGGCTCACCGATTTCTCTTTCCGAGCCGATATCCACTGTACCACAACGCACATCCGTCACTATACGCTTACAGCACCCGGTATTCCCAAACATTCCACCCATCTAAGTACTGACCTGAAAGAAATGTAATAATTATAAAAAAACAGCCAGAAGTTTTCAAAATTTCCTAAGCTCAGACCGATAAAATGTGTGCAGCAGTTTCCAGCATGTGGTGTTTTAACACATCATGTTAGTGTTTGCAAAATACATCAAAATATGAATCTGATGATTGCGAGGTTTCATATTGGTACACTGACTAAAGATAAACAATACATTTAACAGATTACCACCAATGCATAAATGCTGTTATATGCAATTAAGCAACATCTCACTACTATTTGGTTGACTGCTCGACTTGTAGTAATTTAATGAAGTATTTTGCTTTGTACATAAATAAATTTTGCTTTGTACATAAATGAATTTTATAAATAAAATTTTAATAGATGATTTTATCAAAAAAAGAGTGGTTTTCAATTGATAGAAACACTCTGCAAACTTTATCATAATCTACGGAAGAATATACTGAAACTTTTGTACAGACCTTAAAATTTTGAAAAATCATGATTTCATTGCCAAAGATCTAATAAAATTTTGTTTTAATAAAGAAAGTCCTCTCGTAGATGTTGAAATTATAATTATTACAGATTTTTTCGGGAATTATTAATTTATTTTGCTGGGTGCTGTAGAATGCTTTCACTAAAATAATAATCATGCCACATTGCATCCATTTATCTGCTATTTCGAAAATGAGAAAGATCTGGAACAGATTACTGTTGTTATTATATCAAATTATCTGAAGCATGACACAGTAACTGCCAATTTGTTGCAAAGAAAACTTATAGAATTACCGACAAAATCTTAACTTGAACATAAAAAATTGATTTGTTTCTTTGGTGCTGGAATTTTACATTATAAATTATTAAAAAATTATCAATCTGGAACCATAATGCCGACATTGGTCTTGGTTCTGTATTGCATTTTTTGTCCACATCTCATAGGGAAGAAACATGTGATGGGTTAAATGGCACTCTTAAGTGTTTGGCAGCAAAAGCAAGAATAAAGGGATCCTATAATGAAAGAATAATGACACAAGACGGGTGTAGGGATACATGTTTTGTATTCAACTCAAAAAGTAAATTGGTTAGTTTTTGTATCTAAGAAATATATTGAAATAAAAACAGCACCAATTCAAGATGAAATAAAATAGTTAAATTCCCAAACTGGAAAATATAAAGCTTGAAAGCATTAAGGGATCTGTTATGGAAAATTAGGATACAAAGAGTTGTAAGGATGTGCGTTTGAAACATTTTCCTTTAATGAAGAGCTAAAATTGACATTTTTAAGACAAAAGATTAACTCATCTTTCTGTCATCCATTACATCCAGATATATTTTAAATTAATCTGATATTCTTAATTTAGTTGATCCAATAACTGACACTGGATAACTGAAATTTTTTTTAGGAAAGAGAATTTTTTGAAATAAATTTAAAGAAATAACCAAGGTTTCATCACAAAATAATTGAGTGACAAATTAAGTGGTTTACATATCCAAATTTTAATTTTCTATTTTAACATGTGTTCCAAAAAGCAGAAAAATAAATTTGCTTGTTAATCTCTTTGTAAATGCTACGAATCTTTTTAAATAATCATTTCAATTGGTCACTTTTTCAGGTGAAAAATTTACTTTTTGAATATATATTTATTTTGTGCATTTAGTGTAGAGTGTCAAATGTTAACAAACACTATTAACAATTAACATAATTTGTTTAATATTTTCAAAGTATTTATATATTTAGTCAATTATGTGCCATACGGGATACACACTTTGGGCGATAATATCTCTCGAGAGACATAACTGACTGGGCAGAAGATTATCCCGCAGTAGGTTGCCATTGCTTTCTACGGTAGACTGGTTGCCAGCCAAGGCTATAGAACAGAATCTGTCCTATTATTTAACACATAACTGGAGGGAAGAAACGGATTAATACCTTTCTCAAGGGTAAGTGAATGCAACGGATTCAACTGGAATTCGGACTCGGCTCCTGTTTTTTATATTATCTTATCTTAATTCATGACATTTGAATAATTATTTTCATTGTGTCACTTTTCCATATAAAAAACTATTTGTTGTATAAAATAATGTAAGCAAAATAAAAAATCAGATTGTTTTTTCCACCGAAATGGTCAATATTAAACTATAAATAAAACGAATTTTGTTGATTTTAATATTTTAGTTATGTGAATATTAATCAGCATTCAAACTTGAACATATTGGTAGATATAAAAATACCAAAATCCGCCATTTTTAATTTGATTCAGCTCAGTAACAATATCTTGTCATAAGGTATAACAATCTGTTTTAAAATTAAAAAATAAATAAAGATACCTTTATAGATAAATTAAAGCTCAAATGTCAAGGTCATGGTCAAAAGATCTAATTTGTCTTATAAATAAAAAATAAATCGATGAATGGTATAAAATGTAGCGTACTGGATGAAAACTAAAAACTTAGATATTGATATTTAAACTTTGACTATTTTGGTCATGGGTCAAAGAGTCAGATCTTGGGCAACCTTTTACTTAGAGATATCAGAAAAAACAATTTTATTTCGTAACATTTATATATACACAGAATTTTGATTTTTGAATAATAAATAAAAATGAGGAAATACTACTGCTGTGGAATTCATATTTTATTTATTTTTTACTGTAATTATTATTTACTTTTCATTGAGCAAATATATATATATATATATATAAGGACTTGTACCCACAAAAACAAACAATAGCTTTAAACAAACAGGACGTCATATTTTTTTTTTTACTTATAGACCTTAGATATCTTTCGGCCAACTCTTATTCATGTGACATTCATTGGATCTTTTAATTAAAGAGACACGAAAACAAACGGAAATGACGTTAGAAGGGAAGTTGAAGTTTAAAATTAAATTTATTCAATTAATAACGTGAGGGGTTGTAAATCACAGCTCTAAAAGAGTTAATAATTTTGGAAAAATGGTAACTCACATTCCCTCAAAGAGTTTCAATGTTCTTATAAAATGGTCCATTTGCCTGCACAGACTAGGACGATGTAATTTTAAATAAATATCCTTGACAACACGGAAATGAAAAGCAGTTCGAGTACTATGCAAAACCCAAAACAAAGTGTCCTCATACATGGAAGCACACTTCTGATTGTTTAACAAATGCTGACCCATCCTTCTTCACTTCCATAGCAAACTTAAGTGGAGAAGGATGGGTTGCTTCCCTTCTTGGATGTCTTAGTTCAACGTAGGAAAGGGGTTTTTGATACTTCTGTTTATCGCAAACCTACTTTCACTGTTTTATATACCAGTTGGCATTCCTTCGTTCCCAAATCCCGTAAGATCAGTCTAATTGAGACTCTTCTTCACCGTACTTTACTGTTATGTTCTCCTAGTTTATTGGATGGTGAGCTTGTAAAGCTACACAATATTTTTGAGGCGAATGGGTATCCCTCAAATATTGTTAAAAGAGTCATTGCTTAGAAGATTAGACGTTTTAAGGAGCCAGCTGTTTGGGACCTAGTCGTTGTCCCATTTATCTTAAGTTGCCTTGGCTTGGTAGAAAATGTCAAGATATTACGGATGAAGAGCGAGTGTGTGAGAGAGATAGAGAGATTTAGTGCAAAGAATTTATCACTTTAACTGAGTAGATTCATGCCGACTTCAATGCTTCAATGAATTATTATCATGAAAAGCAGTTCCGATGAGTGAGAACATCATAACAGTGTCTTCACTAAACTTTGAAGTCGACATGAACCTGCTGAATAAAAGTGACAAATTCATCATACTAAAACTATCAACACATCGATATGGAGCAGTTTATGATAAATAAAACCTGGTAGAGAAAATATTCTAGCAGTAAAACTACTGAAAATCCAGCAATCTTGGAACCAAAAACTATCATACTGAACACACACACACACACACACACATATATATATATATATATATATATATATATATATATATATGAAATGATTTGTTTGAACATTATTTTTGCCACCAATTGATCTGTCGCATCATAGACCTCCCGACCACGAATGACCAATAGTCTAAAGTCAAATCAAGCCTCTATATATATTTGAATCTGCGACTCCTATGTTGATAGGAGTTGCAAGTTCGAATCCTGCCGAATGTCACACATTTTCGTAAATAAATTAATCGTAAATAATTAGGCCGGTAGAAATAAATATATATACTGTTTGATTATAAAACAGAATATCTATTTAAATACGACTATCAATCAAAAATAATGTTCAAACAAATCATTTCAAACTCTCGGTTGTTTATAACCAATTTCGTTAATCTTCGTAAATTTCCGTAACACACACACACACACACACACACACACACACACACACACACATGGAAATATAGAGATAGAGAGGGAGGGATATGTAATTAAACATATTTGCGTAAAATCATGCATATTAAAATGAAAGTTTTATGCAACTATATTTTACTTATTACCTATTATTTTTCGACGACTTCGTGACAAATAGAAACAAATATTCGCGTCCCTATTTTAACCTACAAGAAATAAATCGGCTCCCATGTATATAGTTTTCGTTTTTTTAATTTCCACGATTTTAGTTTCCTTTTTTTATTTTTGGGTTTTGGTATGAACCTAATTAAAGTATACATTTAATGAATCAGAAAAATGGCACCCTGATAGTAACCCCCCGCCAAAAAAATTAAAATGGAAAAATGGTCAGTTCAAAATAAGAACCTTATGAATGTTTATCGCATGAATCTCCGAGTCGTGCTTTAAACTTAGATAATATGTATATTCATTAATATAAAGTTAAACTTATACTTGGTTGGTAGGAATGTTAGTTTGTGTCGGTTGGCATCACGAGGTCGGTAAGTTGACGCAAAACGGCGGTACACCTCATATTTTCATTACTGTTCGTGTCATTTCTCTCTTATTCTCTGTTTTTAATTTTAAAAAAGTGTTTTTCTTTCTTCACTTACCACATTTTGCAGTTGCTGTAACTTTCGTTTAACGTTCGTCAATCTATTTTTCCTACTGCTAACACCGCAGCATTCCGTCGTTTTTGCCGTTTTCATCGCTGTCGTTTTTTGTGTGCGCAGGCAAGGTGTCATTGTTCGTACGTTCATTTGTTCGTTCGATTGCTGGCTGGCTGGCTGACTGACTGACTGGCTGGCTCACTCACTCGCTCGTTTAATTTGCTTCTTTTGCATGTGACAAAGCCGAAGTTCTTGTTTTTCTTAAGTTTTTAACATTAGCGGTATTTCCCGGTTGTAATCGACTAAATTCTGAAGCGCAACCACACACCAACGGGATCAGACGCACAGCCGTGGTTACCAATCATAGTAAACGTCGGCTAAACGTGGTTTTCAAATTTTTGTAAAAATTAAAAACAACAAAATTTAAAAATTAAATCTAAATATTAAAACAGTTTTTGTTTAATTGTGCATAAATTTATAAAAAGCAAAAAGTTAATATATATATATATATATATATATATATATATATATATAAGGAACGATGAGTAATTGGTCGCAATATTGTATTTTTAATTTGGTGTATGCTTGTTGTATGTTTTTGAATTGATAAAAACCCCATGACGCACCATGTATGTATTTGGATATGTTCGTATTAACGTAAAACTGCGAGTACATACTTAGAAATATCCTAATAATAATAATAATAATATTAGGAATTATAATACATATTTTTAACAAAAAATATTTAAAGTAAAAATATTCATTTTTTCCAATTACATTTTTCTTGTCAGAAAACGAAATAATATCTTTCTTGAAGAATTAATTCCTTTCTTATCTCTAACTTTATCCATTTTTATACTGATCCTGTATTTGACATGGATAACCTGTAGTCTTACAATGACACAGAAGGAAAATGATTCGGTACTGAAAATAGTATTTTCTTATCGAGTTCGAATCTGGTTAAAACTGTATTCATTAGTTCTCATGATCCTTGAAAGAAAACATTAATCTAGAATAGTCGTACAAGGCCCTCTCACCAAATATCTTAAACCACTTAAATAAAACCGCACCACCTTTATTTATTTCCTTATTCAAATCTATGAACACCATAATATAAATCAAATTTATGCCGCTTATATGTCATGGCTTTATTATAGACTACTAACGGCAATGTTTTTTATAATGCAGAATTTATTTTAAACATTTTGGCATCAAAATAGCCAGAATTTTTTCTTTAAACTTCTAGGAATGATTCTCGCGCAGAGGAAGCACTGCGGCTAGACTTCCACTTTTTCTCTCTGCGTCACTAATCTTTCAGGATATTTCTCCCACACACACTCGTTTTCTCTTTAGTATATATGTATATATATATATATATATATATATATATATATATATTACAAACTCCCTTTTTGCTAATCCGGTCTAACTGAATAAAAGTCAAATACCTATTTTGCAAAATTTAATGTCTGATTTTTACTAGATACTCTGGGTTTCTTGTAAGCCTTTTTATTGAACCTTTGTTTTTATGATGTGAACATTTTTGAAAAGCTTTTCTGAACATTTTTGTGAACACTTTTTGAAAAGCTTTAACATCCTCGTAATTGAAACATATTTCAGAGAGGTCATGTATATTTTTTCATCTGCTCCGTCCTACATATTTATTTTCTTTGAACTTCTATGGAAATATTGCCCCCCACTATGTCTCTTTGCATCAATATATATATATATATATATATATATATATATATATATATATATATATATATATTGATTTTTTAATTACTTAGTTTCTGGTCATAATGAAATTAAACTAGTGCACACTTGTATTAGAATTGCAAATCGCCAGAAGACACCACTCATGGTAGAAACCTAGGTTGCGTAATAACTCGTTTACAAATGGAATATTTATATATATATATATATTACACATACACACTCACACTGACACACTACACACACACAGATACACACACATTTATATATATATATATATATATATATATATATATATATATATATATATTCTAAACATATACAATTAAATATAACAGACAATGAATGTCTATTATGTTTAATTATGAACCGTTCTAAATATCGTATTTTGGTATTAATTTCAGGTGAAAATAAAGACAAATATTGTCCGACGTTTGGATAGTTTTTATTATGTTGGTTCTAATCTTGGAAAATCTTTGTCTTTCACCTGAAATTATAGCCAAAATACAATGTTTATAACGGCTCATAGTTTAACATAATCGGCATTAATTGTCTGTTATATATTTGGCAATATATGTTTAGAAAATTATCTGCTGCCTCGATACACTAAATATATATATATATATAGATAAATGTATGTCATTCGGCAGGATTTGAACCTGCGACCCCTATCAATATATATATATATTTTTTTTTCTAGACATATGCTATTAAATATAAGAGACAATGAATGTCTATTATGTTTAATCATGAGCCGTTCTAAACGTCGTATTTTTTGCTTTAATTTCAGTTGAAAATAAAGACAAAAATTCTCCAACATTTGGATAATTATTTATTGGTTTTCTTCTAAGCTTTCGGCTCACATGAGCCATCTTCAGAGAGGTTGTTTAAACTGAAATATTATAAAATCCACCATCACCGACGATATTATTTTGTGTTGACATAAAACTCCGCTTGGCAACGGCAATAGTTACCAAAAATAATAAACGCAGTTCTTAAGTTTGCGATGCGGTTTTATGACGTCACACCGCGGGATAGCGCGAAATGACAACAAAACCATCTAGTCAAATGCAATGTAATATGTTATTTCCTGTTTTAAAGTTGATTTTATTGAGTGTTGGTTGTTTTGATTTGATGTACATGGCCTCCAATATTTGCAGGTTCCTCTTACTGTGTATTTGAGTAAGGATCACCGTATTGTTGACCAAAATCTGTCTGATATTACCTACATGTTTATGTTTTTCAGAGAAATGTTGTTTAATCTTAAACATTTTATGTTTTTCAGAGAAATGTTGTTTAATCTTAAACATTTTATGTTTTTCAGAGAAATGTTGTTTAATATAAATAAATATAGATAAATATTTAAATATGAAGTTATATTCTTTGCATAAAATTGTCTGTTCTGGCTGTTGGAGACGAGAGAATTTGATTATTAACTTAATAATCAAACCTCTCCTTTCTTTAGCAGCCGACTAATACGGTCCCACAAATAATTCCACTACAGTTAGATAGTCTAACCCGATCCCCAGGTAGGTACACAAATTCTTTTTATTCAGCATATGTGATATCATAATAAACTCAATTTTAGACTGTCGGCGAGTAAATCCGCTACCCCACTAAATGGTCTTGTGAGTGTGGTGGGACCTTGGTAACCCGATAGGACGAAAAATAAGATCTAAAAATAGGGTGGAAGAAATTTCAAGGACTCAACGTCGAGTTACCTAGAGGCGTTGTATTGATAAATCGTCAAAGGAGTAAAGGTGACACAGTCTCTTAGAGCAGAGTCCTCACCCGGAAAGAAACGACATCAGTAATAGGTGTCATCACACCGTTATCTCGCATCTGTTAGCACCAAACAAAAAATATTCTAGGTTTATGGAAAGTCAGAAAGCTGAACAATTGTGGTCAATTGGAGAATGTCAAGCAAGAATAGAGAAGATTTAATATCAACATTCTAGGAATATGCGAAACTAGATGTCCAAACAAAGGAAACTTCATCAGTGACAACCACAGGATCATAAACACAGGCGGTGAAAATAATGGTAAGTGAAACGGCTTGATATTAGACTGAGACATGAAGAATTGTTTTCTGGGGTACTACTAATCATCCGAAAAGGTTCACGCGGTCAAAATAAAAGGAAAGCTCTTCAATATAGCGGTTATATTAATGTATGCAGCGACAACGCGAAGTACTGAGGAGGAAACAACAAAGGTCAGTCAAAAACACTAGAAATTATGAATATGGTTAGGTTTTGAAGGCTGTCTCAATGCGTTTAGTAAAATAAAGAAAGGTAAATAAGTTGTTGGATATCAACTATTTATTATACATTAAATACTAGAAATTATAATTATCATGGAAGACCGTGAATGCCAAAGTAGGCAGAGGAAGCGAAGGTGTAACAGCAATTATGAACTTTGGAAACGGTAATGACTTAATAGAGAAATGAGTTCAATGGAGCACGGCGAATGATCAACTAATACCCAACACCTGGTTTCAATAACACCGAAGATGATTATCGACATGAAAAGACCCGGGAGGTGACACGAAAAGCCAAATCTACTATATAACTATAAACAGGAGATTCAGGAATGCAGTTGTTTATTGTAAAAATTATCCAAGTGCAAATTCTGGAAACGATCACCTCCCGGTTATATGTTTACTAAGGATAAAACGTCGCAGACTGGAGAAGCCTAGTGCAGCACTCAGACTACAATACAACAGACCACAATATACAGGAAAAATACACAGACATCGTGAAAAACAATACGAGGAATAAATTCGAAACTCGAAATGAGACGCACTAAAGAAAGCGTTTGTGACATTTTGGTAAATGACATCGTCCCAAAGGAAAACATGCATAGAGGAAAAAAATAGTGGATCACACGTAATATTCTCAACATGATGCAAAAGAGGCAGAAAACAACGCCAAGACATGGAAAGGTACTGTTGGGGGAGTAGTTTACGTACTGAAGGTTATAATCGTGCTATGTCGCTTGCTAATCGATTTAACGCATCCAGAATGTTAGAAACTGGGTAATCTTCCACTGAAAAACGACTCCTTAGTATTTGACTAACTGCCGACTAATATCAACTGCCTAGTAGTTCTACTGAACTCCAGTAGTACTCTAAAGTACTTCCTAAGAACTTCAATATTTATTGTACATATGTACAAATGTGGTACAAGGCCTAAAACGGGGTTGGGGAAGGTTGGTCATTCTCTGTTCTAATTTAACTTAGCTATTCACTTTCGTCGACCCTGACACTTACAATAAACATTACACCATAATACCACATTCTTCCTAAGAACTTCTCGATCCTATTAACTTTTATTAATATATGAGAGAGACTCCATTATCTGTGGAATAGTTGTGTTTCAACATAACAGGTATACAGGAAAATGCACAGGAAAATAAGGAGCAAATGCAGACATGGTAAATAGGAATGAGTCAACGAAAAACCTTCAGTAAATACAGAGCATTAGCATGACTAATAAGGAAGACATGCATAAAAAATATAAGAAATAACGGGTCAACTTATATGCACCTCAATAGGATGTTCAAAATCGAAGGGTGGAACGCTCATATTAGAGAAAGAGGAAATAATTCAGCGGTGAGAATAATCGAAGATCTCTTCGACGATTAGAGAAAGCAACCAAACAACAATACGGACGGATCGGAAAATATTAAAATCCGAAGTGGAAACTGCACAGGCCAAACGGAATAGAAACAGAGCAGCAGAACAAAATGGAATTGTAATAGAGATGCTGGCGGCATTATAAGATTTCGGACTAGACAAAATTGCAGAAATAATAAATGAAAAGGACTAGAATGGCATTATTCTGCAAGACCTAAGCAGATCGATTTTCTTAGCACTGCTTAAGAAGCAAAGCAAAAACGCATGTAATTTCAATAACGAAATCAGCTTAATATGTCATATCACAAAACTCATCCTGCGAATTCAGATGACTAGAGTGCAAAGTAGAATCAGGCCAGGGGCAGAAAAAGGACAGTGTGGTCTCGTCAAAGACACTGGATCAAGAAACGCCATATTTATACTTAGAAAGTACGCAAAAAAACTTGGTAAAGACAATCAGCAATCTTTACATATTCGGGAAAGACATTAAAGTGTTCAAGAATCTGTACTGCCAGTAAACTGACTACATATACACAGGAAACGAGTGTCTTCTCGTCAAATATATTCAGTTTATACAGCGAGACAATTTTGAGAACCCTAGAAGTCATGCAAGGATTCATAAATTGGCGGCCACATGATATGCAGATGATAGAGTGTTGATACCTGTCATGAAAAGGAAACTAAAAGACCTCCTACAAGAATCAGTTAAAGAGAGCGAAAAGAATGGACTAGATATAAACTACAAGAAACCTGAATGCATGGTCATCAGTAAAAAGGTGAGCCCAAAATTCCAACTACATGCCGAGGAAGCTAAAATCAAGCAGATACAGAAATTTAAATATGAGGGAAGTGTTCTACCAGAGGATGGTAAGTGCGACACTGAGGTCTGGGGGCGTATTTTCATGGCCAATGTTGCATACCGGAAGCTGAGTAAAGTATTGAAAAACAGAAACGTTTCGTGACAAACAAGGAAGAGAATACCGGATTGTTATGTGATGTCTGCCCTTAAATATGACTGTGAATCATGGACAATCTCATTAAAGATGAAGGGAATCCTGAAAGCAACCGAAATGTGGTTCAGCAGAAGTATGCTGAGGATACAATGGACCAAACATCTGAGCAATGACGAAGTTTTGGAAAGGATAGAAGTGAAAAAGAAACTGATCCTTAACATCAGGAAAAGAGAGCTGAAGTTTCTGAGACATGTAATGAGGAAAGAGGGCTTGGAGAATCTGATGCTCACAGAACTGATAGAGGAAAGGAGTGATAGGTGGAAAGCAATGCGTGACATTTTTATGGGCTTGAGCAGATGTATGTTAGAGGAGATTTTAGAAGGGGTAACAAAAAAGAGTTGTGAAGATCTACAAGGGATAGAAAGATGTGGAAAGCCATAATCACCAATTCCCCGAAAATAACAGGCACAGAAAAAGAACGCATGCAAGGTTCTTGTTTTGTAGAAAAAGAGAGGTTGTAAATCACAAAAGGTTTTGAAATATATGTCATCATTTTACACAGATAGGTGTTTTGTTATATATATATATATATATATATATATATATATATATAAAACTATGAATCTAACCTAGAGCCAAGGGACCTACCTAGGTTTCATGTAACGGATCGTCAGGGCAAGTGTTAAGGTTCTCGTCTAGGGTTTTTTTTCTTTCGACGAGTACTTTCACTTATGTTCAACTACTTAGTTCGTTTCTTTTTTTGTTTCTATTTTTTCCCCTCCGCGTTTATATTCGGTGGGTATATCGAGACAGGTTTAAAAATAAATTTATTGTTATATATGTATATAAATGTATATTAGGGCAACAGTCTTTCTTTTGAATATATTTCCTTAAAAATGACCGACAAGTAGGATTTTATTAATTTTTTATGTCATTTTTCAGTATTCTTGCACGTTTACTTTTTGCTGGCGATAAGAAACGTAAAATATTTCATATTCTTTGACATTCCAAGCGTTTGCATCCACTTCCCTGGCGAATTCGCTTGACGAAACCAACAATATCGAAACCAGGCTAACCAACTGATTTTCACTATTTAATTATGACCTATAACGGTTCACTATATATATATATATATATATATAGGGTAAGGGTGAATATATGCACACATATGCATATATATATATATATATATATATATATATATATAAGGGTGAATATATGCACACATATGCAAATATATATATATATATATATATATATATATATATATATATAAGGGTGAATATATGCACACATATGCAAATATATATATATATATATATATATATATATATATTCATGTAGAGAATATATACATATATTTGAAAATATATATATGAGTATTTATGTATATATATTCATATATATATTCATGCCGAGAATATAAACATATATTTGAAAATACATATTTAAGAATATATATATATATATATATATATATATATATATATATATATATACATATATTCATGTAGAGAATATATACATATATTTGAAAATATATATATGAGTATTTATGTATATATATTCATATATATATTCATGCCGAGAATATAAACATATATTTGAAAATACATATTTAAGAATATATATATATAGATATATATATATATATATATATATATATATTATAACAGGGTCTGGATACAAAGAATGCAAATTCTTTTGTTTTGCTATGTTTCTAAAGTGGTATCAGTATCTATCTACATCTAAGAACTACTGTAAAGTTTCTATATGACATGTCTTCAGGTCATTTCTATACGAAACACCAAATCTTTGTTATCGGCCCAAAATTGGATGCAGCGGATTCATTTTCTTGCTTGGCAGCACCATTTATGGAAAATCAGAGAAATCGATTTGGTCAAATACAGACCAATATCTCAGAGTAAATATGTAAAAAAAAACTTTTAAAACTCTGAGTAATGATGCTGATTGATGAGAATATTGACAGAAAATTCATTAGTGTACAGGAAAATAGCGATGAATGCTTGTAAAGCGTTTGGTAAAGAAATCGATTGCGCAATTTTGAATCGAGTTCATTTCAAGTAGAACATTGCTTCACTCCCCGATAATCTTAAGTCTGAACGTACATTCAACGTCTGGTAAATTATTATCAACCATAGTAGACTTCTAGCCTTATTAGATCTAATCGTGGTAAGCAGTGCTAAGTAGGTTACGTTCACAATAATTCATAATGAATTAGAAGAAATTATTTTGCTGAGACAATGTATATGGGTCAGCAGGGGATTTACTGAGTCATATAAATAGAGATAAAACTTGAATAGCATAAATATCTCTCGTCTGCCATATAATCAGGAAAGCCTTCATAATAGAGGCAGGCCTTTGTTAATGGCTAATTTCTCAATGCAATTCAACACAATATATATATATATATATATATATATTGTAATGATTGTTACAATATTTTATAAAAGCATAGTATCACTACACAAAAATATTCGGAGATACGTTTGCTCCTCATCAGATGATAAGACGAAATGTAAAAGAAATGGTGAAAACAATTTATTTTTGGTAATATCGAGCACTCTTCATAAAAGTAAATGCATGAACAGTTGGTTTAAAATCTACATGCTCCATAACTTTACACACACACATATATATATATATATATATATATATATAGTTTAGAACATGTAAAATTATATTTTACTCCAAAAGTGTACATTTTGTTTCGGCATCGAAAAACAAAGTCTCATCAGGTAGTTAATGATGATGGTAATAAACGTTATATTTTAAAAAGAAAACTAAAACATCTCACTACCCCTTTATTTCTGAAAAATTATACGAGATAAAGAGGATAGAAAAGTTGGGAAAACAAAAAAGGAAATCGAAAAAAGGGGTAACAAAATTTCTTTATTTTTTTCTGTTCCTTTTATTTTCTGTATCACTCTATTTATTTCCTCTTTATTTCCTCTTTATTTCTTTTCCCTTTTTGTTTCCTCTTTTTTTCGATTTCCGTTTTTTTCCTTCTTTTTATCCTCTTTACACGTACGAAACATTTTCCAAAAATAAAAGGGAAGTGAGATGTTTTAATTTTCTTTGTCAAACAAAACTTTTATTACCATCATGATGAACTACTTGATGAGACATTGTTTTTTGACGATGTCGAAACAAAATGTACACTTTTGTTGTAAAATATAATTTGTACATGTTCTAAACTATGATAAATATCCATAGCTCTATTTCTATATTGAGTACTGTTTTAAATTAATGTTCTGAACGTTGTTAATACTTTCTTCGTTCTTCACCTGAATATATATATATATATATATATATATATATATATATATAAAGGAAAACTCAACAGGTCATTTCAAGTGGTTATAAACTATAGTTCATTTCTATAAGCTATTTACATCAGACCTTACAATGATATTGTAAGGTCTGATGAAATGAGCTAATTGGCTCATAGAAATGAACTATAGTTTATAACCACTTGAAATGACGTGTTGAGTTTTCCTTTATAAATATAATTTGCTCTGGATAACATCCATTGAGCTCTCTATATAGATATAACAATTAATATTTGATATTAAGTTAATGTTGTTGAATTATCCTCATCGTTTACGGACTGGACATATATACCCATATATATATATATATATGGTTTAGTGCAAAGAATGTGTTACTTAAACTAAACAGGTTGATGCCGACTTCGAAGTTCCGTGATGACATCGTTATGATGTCTTAACCCATCAGATCTTTGTCATAAAACAAGTTTTTTTCTTGAATATTGTTGTTACTTTTCTTGTTGGGCGCCTGATCATGTAATTTAAAAATGACCTAATTAGGAAGCAAACCGTCTTTTATGCAGGTTTCATTAAAAATGACTGAACATTTGCTATGGTTATAAATTTTTCTTTACAGAGCATAAATTATGGAAATGCTAGATTTCAGTTTTACTTGTTGTTATCTGCCGTAAAACAAATTTTATTTTTCTGAATGTTGTCATGTTTCTTGGTGGACATTATATAGATTAATATCATGTAAGGGTCATTTGTCGTTGGTTGTTTAGTTGCTTAGCGGCAATCGGTTCTTTAATGCGGAAACCTAAATATATCGAAAGCATTTGAATGCCTGCAACTTTAGCTAAAATATATTGTTGGTAAGTTTACTATCAGTAGGTTTTGTTAGTAACATTTTATGCAAAAAAATTCTTGCTGGTATTTTTACTGTAAAAATGTAATTTTATACTTTCGTAGCGTTGTGTTTTTATTTAGGGGTTCACCATTTACCCATAGTTGGGACTCTAGCAGGTACTGCCGCTACCGTGTTAAGTTGGATCAGGAAGCTCCAACCATTTAAGTGGTGATTCCAAGCTCCTCAATTCCTCCACTCTCTCGATCAGATGCCTTGATACCTGTAAGATAGAGTTTATCGTCATATCATTTGTTAGATATTATCCTTGAAACTATACTCACTGAGATTCACTTTAGTAACACTGGCACTTGAAAATGAATTTTAATTACTTAAGTGCTGAATATTGCAATTTCTTACATGATTTTTATGCTATCTGACACACATACTCTGTTTATTTTGCATTACGGCCCGGTAGAAATGTTCGTTCAAACGTCGCAAACAAATAGAATAGTGTTTTTATAATTCTATTATAGTAACATAAGAAATGGTTAGCGTTATGGTTATTGAAGTGAATTAAATTGGTACTCAAATTCGCTTTAGACGACTTTGCCGTAAACAGGATCAGAGAAATAAACGCAATTTTCAAAAGTGGCAATAGGCCGGAAGACCTAAGCAGATGTTCATGGCACTACCTAAGAAACCAGGTGCAAAGGAATGGGAACGCCATCGAAAAATCAGTTTAATGAGCCACATAACAAGATTCATCATCCAGATTCTGATGAACAGTGCGCGCAGCAGAATCGGCCTAGAGATAGGACAAGAATAGTGTGGGCTCGTTGAAGATACCGGAACAAACATGCTCAGAATACTATCAGAAAGAGAAATACAAATTCAGAAGGACCTGCATCTGTGCTTTACAGACTACGCAAAGGCACTTGACAAAATATGATACAAAGATTTGTTCGAGATGCTCGGCAGCCTTGACCTTTTCGGGAAAGATATTAAAATAATCAAGAACCTCTATTGGCAGTAAACCGTTATCATATGGACAGGAAATGAATTCAGCATATATACAAAAACAGAAAGGGGCATAAATCAAGTGTGTGATTTTTTCACCATATCTATTCAACCTGTACAACGAAACAATTCCAAGGGAGATAAAGTCCTTGTCAGGATTCGTCATTTACGGCTACAGAATGTAACAAGAGAAAGCGAGAAGAAAAGACTAAGCATAAAATTAAAGAAAACTGAATTTATGGTCATCAGCAAAAAAGAAGAGCCTAAAATGTCATCTACTAGTTGAAGAAACTAAGATAAAACAAGAAAATAAATTTAAATACCTGGTAAGCTTTCTGACTAAGGAGGGAATGTGAAATCCGAAAACGCATTCTCATGGCAAAGGACGCATTTTAAAAGCTAAGCAGTGTATTGGGAGACAAGAATATCTCATTGGAAATAAAGAAAATGAGTGCTAGACTGCTATGTGATATTTGTCCTTCTGTATAGCAGCGGATGTTAAGAAATCTCTTCAGAGATGGGGAGGAGGCTCGATGCAGAAGAAATGTGGTTCTACAGAAGGATACTAAGTAATACATGAGTATGTGAGCAAAGAAAAAGTGCTGGAGGGGATGCCAACAAGAATAAGACTCAGAAAGAAACAGATGAGGCCGCTGAGACACGTACTGAGAAAGGAAGGTTTGGAGAATCTAATACCCACCAAATGGATATAAGGAAAGGAAGACAAGGGAACGCAGCCCGAGACATATTTGATAGGTTTGAGCAAATGGATGGAGGAGCGACGTTTGGGAGAGATACCAAGAAGAAAAATTTTAAGAGTGACAAGGAACTGTCGCTAGTGGAAAAGCATAAAATTAATATATATACTTCATTTAGAGAAGGTCCTTCGATTAAGTTTCCAGGTGTCAGATTGCATTGCGCTTCAGAAAAAAAGCTAATCACATATTCTGACTTTGAAAGTATTGATATCTAAGTAATCAGTTTATAGTAAAGAGGATGAAACTGTTTGTGTGTGTGTGTGTGTGTGTGTGTGTGTGTGTGTGTGTGTGCTTGTGTATTTTAACCTGATTCCCTTTTCAGTTCAAGCTTTTCGATGTTGAGTTCTAAAGTCTAGGTTTTGAAGAATTTCTCAAACTATTATTTTTAGTAAAGCTTTTCGATGTTGCAAAAATCTGGATCCTTTGCACAATGGGTTTCCGAAGCCAATGACTAACCCGGAAATACATTAATGCAATCTGTTATTTCCTAATGTGAAGGCCGACCAGAGTGGCACACACATTATATGAATTCTATGAAATCGAAAAGCCAAACAGATGAGAAAATATAAAGCAATGAATATAACATAATGGGTAATTGCTGGCAGCTCTCCAGGGTCCCACTTGTCTCTATTGATTGAGTTCGAAAGGGCCTACAAAAATTTGGGCGAGGGGGGTGATGAAATTTTCCCACCCAACCACCCTTTTCTTTGAGATGAAATGGCACGAACCTCACACTACTTTATCGTCGTTTTTTGTGATGAACTAAATTCCTTATACCTGCCACGTCTGACATTTACAATTGTGACACATTATGCAATGAGTGGGTCCCAATTCCTAGTGAAAACTCCTTCTTATTACATGAACATCATATTTCCATAATAAAAAGTAATTTCCACTCGTGTATCTTCTGCCATAAGAACCGTTGTTTTAGGGAACAGACACCTGGCAAGATGTTTTCCCGATCCTTAAAATTCTGATCACTTTAACTCTATGGTTAACCGTTATATATCCTGTATAACAGCATTAATAACACCATTTACTGTTATGAATTATAGCATTTGATAGCATTTAGAAGATTATATATTATGTAGAATATCAAAGTTATTCCCTGTGTTTCTAAGGACAATTTATTTTCACTTTGGTTAATTTCTTTGTCTATTCTTACGCGCATTTTAATTTATGCGTCCTATTTTATGAACACTTACCGGAATTTTCTCCTGATTTTTCATTAAACACAAATCCCAAAAGCGCATCAATTCAGAGGTTTACTAAATGAGTTTATTGCATTTACGAACGAAAATATATCGGCGTAGGTAATGAGGATATGCAAGAAAAGTTGATGGTAGACACTTGTCCCGGACAGGGTAATATCGTACCAAACGTGAAAACAGCCAATTGAGAGCCAGTTACTCAATCCTATTTCTTGGAAAGTACTGTCCAAATAGAATTTTGATCTAACAGACACCATTTTATCTGTTGAATTAACTGCAGTAAGACATATATATATATATATATATATATATATATATATATATATAATGTTTATTCAGAAATTATAATATGAATATGTTATAATATCGCTACAAAAGAAGCTATTTTGTTTCGACACTTCTTGTCTCTTTCAAGCGATGTGATTTATTTTATCTGGTTTATAAATAAACCAGATCACTTATCCATGTTATAATTTCTGAATGAATCTTATTAGCTCTACTTTGTATTGAGCACTTTTTTAAGAATAGTGCTTCTTTGGATAAGGAATATTATTCCATCCATACGCACCCTATACTCGGATCTATCTATCTATCTATCTATCTATCTATCTATCTATCTATCTATCTATCTATCTTCCACAATTTCATGTGTAATACGTATTTCGCCGCTGATCTTGCTGCTCGTCAGACCCAAATGATACAACCTTATTCTGTATCATTTGGGTGCAGCAAGGTCAGCGGCGAAATAGGTATTGCCCATGAAATTGTAGAATATGTAAATTGTTTTTCTAAATTGTATTACTCTTTTAAATTAAATAAATTATTTTACTTTGTCAAGTTAAATAAATAAATTTGACATTGAGTTGAGTTCGTCTCCATCGGAATTTACCTAATATACCATGTATTCTAAGTTATATGTATATAAGTAATTCATCGAGTTTTATTCAATCTCAACACAATGGAGAAAGCACTGGACGGCTGCTTCGTCCTATACTTGAGACTCATCAGCAGTGCGCAACCACTACCAGGAATGGAAACCCAGACAGTTTCGCTATTAAGCGAATTCCATACCAACCGTACCACAGGTACCGGTGACGAAGAACTAACGAATTAAACTCGATATAAAATCTATGAATTACTTACTTAATATTTCAAATCCTCCTACAATTTGTCATTTGTATATCGTTGCTTGAACCGGCTTCAAATGCTCCAGTGTGAGCAGATTGGTGATAGTAGTCATGGCTCTGGGAAGCACAATCCTATGGGTAAAAGGAGCTCAGCAGAGTTCTACCACCGAATATGTGAGTGAGCAGCGCTATATCGAGTTTAATTTGTTATTTATCAGTCACCGGGGCCTGTGGTACAGTTGGTATGACATTTGTTTAATAACGTAACTGTCTGGGTTGCAATTCCTGGTAGCGGATACGCACTAATGATGAGTCCGAAATATAAGACAAAACGGCCGTCCAGTGCTTTTTTGCATTCTGTTGAGGTTGAATTAACCTCGATGAATTACTTACTTAATATTTCAAATCCTCCTACAATTTCTCATATATAAATTTTATATACAATTTTTTTTTTGTGATAGCTATTTATTTGTGACTATAATTATATTATCTCCCCATTTTCTCTTTTCTTTTTTTTTCGTTCTTTTCCTTTTAATTTATTTTATTTCTCTTCATATATTTGTGAATTATTATTGCGTGATTATATACCAATTTATAAGTTTATATCTGTATGCTTCTTTTGTGTATGTCTATACCTGTTCTCTTTTTTGTGTCTGTATATATTCTCTCCTAAATTTCTATTGCGCTTTTGTGTGATATGATGAATGTAATTTTTATTCTGTCTGTTTGTTTAGTGTCTATGTGTAATTTGATGTATATATTCTAAAATTTCATACTTACGGCGAAAATGTATACACAATGTTCTCTTTCACCTAATCTATTCCCCCACTGTTAAAAACTGTTTTTTTAATATTCTGAGTGAAAAATAAAACATTTATTTATTTACTGTTCCACTATCTGAAAGAAGCAAATTGTAATTTTTGCAGATGCCGAAACAAACTCTGTTTTCATAACCGTTTAACTATGTGTTAAGATTTCATCTCAATATTTCATATGGCTGAAGATAATATCCATTTGACTGTCTATTTTTTTAAACGTTTTAATATTTTATATTAAGTAGATAAAGTATTTTGTATTATCCTCTCCCATTTTATGGGCCTGCCTTTATGTTATTTATATATATATATATATATATATATATTCAGTTGAATTGATGTGAGTTTGTGACCCTGTGTTTCACGCTTTTGCAATCGATTGTCTGACGATCGCAAAAGCGTGAAACACAGGGTCACAAACTCACATCAATCGAACTGAATATGTTAGCACTAGCACTGATATTGAGCGCTTTCAAATAAGTACGGCGCATATATAATAGATGAATAATATAATATATATAACAAATTGCATGCATATATATATATATATATATATATATATATATATATATATATGCGTGTGTGTGTGTGTGTGAAATGTGTATGTGTGTATATATACATTTCACATATATTTATCGGATATATGGGAAATGTGTATCGGAATAATGTGCAAAATCCACTAATTTTACACATAGACACACACACACACACACACACATAGATATATTCTATCATCAAAGATAAAATACAGGCGCCTTAGACCTCCTGTTCGCCTTGACAACTTCCTGTAAATAGACTTTCAGTCAGCAACAGTTTAAATATCGGGGCAAACTGGACTCTTTTGCCTTCGGTGGTATTCAAAGTGGTAAAAAAATGGTTCAAAATCTGAAAAGACTAGAGATATCTTGTGCATCAGTTCTCTGTTATTAGTTTTTCGAACAAGTGTCGCTGGTTCAACAAAATAATTTGTGTTGGGAGTCTATCGGCTCAAATCTAAATTGTTCAGAACTGCGAGTTCATTCATTTTTCGTGTTCCTGCCAATATATACATATATATTCATCGGCAGACAGATCTGTTTCGCTGTATCTTAGCTCATCAGTACGGTTAGACATCCGATTGTTTTAACCCTGTATTGAAACCCGACTGCATTGGCATCAGTCAGCGATTCTACCTCTGAGCTATGGGCGCTCAGTATATATATATATATATATATATATATATATATATATATATATATATATATATATATATATATATATATATATATATATATATATATATATATATATATATATAAGAAAAATTAAGGCAGACACGTTATTTCATGGTGAATCGGAAGTGTGGGCCTATTTCAGGCGAACCATCAGCAATTTCCGTTTTTATTTTTCAAGGGATTTTTCACGAATCTATTCGTGTAAAATCCTTTGTAAAATAACTACGTAAACCGATGATGCCCAAACTTCCAATTCACCATGAAATAACGTGTCTGCCTTAATTTTTTTCATATTTGCTCTATATGTATTTATATGCATAATTGTTTAGAGCTCTCTTAGAGAGTTATCCTACCACTGTATGTACAGGATACTCCTTTGGATTCTTCTCTACCCACACTGCATGCTGATATATTCATCTACATACAAACCTGTTTCGCGATATCGCAGCTCATCAGTGTGGCTAGACATCTACTTGATTCTGGCCGTGATCGAAAGTTATATATATATATATATATATATATGTAAGAATCGAAAGGACAAATCAATATTCACATATCCTGACAATAGCTAAGTTGAGAATAAAAATCACAAATTGTTTATCTCTTACTGAAATACCGTTTTCACAGCGAGACTCATCTATCAATTTATAGTGAATGGTAAATGGTGATTTTTTAAGCGTACCTTAGATGTGACACGGGGCCGAAAATATAGGTCAGGCAGTGAGGATCGAATTCAATACTTATTTGTAATTGTTCTAGCGAAACAATCTTGCTAACCATTACACTATGCCCATGTTAGTTATAAAAGTCTGTTACGCGATTCAATACAAATTTCCATTTTACAAAATCAACGCATACCTGAATAAGTCAATATGCCCTGTATCTGCTCTAGAGATAAAACTAACCAGACAGAAAATACGACAGTAAAACTTTTTACATTAAATAAATCATGCATAAAATACAGAGATTTTATGAAAGTATTATTTAAAACTAGTTACATGTGCAAAAATTATCAGCAGCAATATTTTACCATTTTTAATTGCATTATATACAGTTTTGTGCACAATTTCTCTAAAAAATTGGATGTATTACCCCATACAGATAACATATATCTTTTCTCTTTGACATTATATGTATTCTTCGATCACTAAACTCATAAATAAATAGGGATACATTAATAAACACTCTATTTAAAAAAAAAAGGTCCATATAATGCTCTCATTACGATTGAGCTCTCTAGAGAGAAAAATTTTAAAAAAGCAGTTACCACTTACGTAATTTATGCATTACTCTCCAGTAATGATTTGATTTCTTACGGTGACTGGCGTGTGTATATGCAGCTTATGTATAACACGCTAAAATTTCCATTCTCTGTTTCAATTTGTCTATGGCTTAGGGGTTAAAGACTCCGAGTGACACCAAATCGGTCGAGATTTGATCCCAGCCGATGATGAGCTGTGATACAGCAAAACAGGTTTGTATATAGATGACGTATATATATATATATATATATATATATATATATATATATATATATACGTCATCTATATACAAACCTGTTTCGCTGTATCACAATATATATATATTGTTTAATTACTTAATATTTGGTCATAATAAAATTAGACCAGTGCACATTTGTATTAAAAAATTAATTTATTTGAAAATCGCATGAAAACAGAACACATGATAGAAACCTAGATTGCGTAATAATAACTCGGTTGCAAGTAGAATATATATATATATATATATATATATATATATATATATATATATATATATATATATATTGAGGACAGAAATAAATGAAATTTAATACTTACAGGCATTGTGGAAGAAAACAAGATGAATAAAAAACGAAGGAAGGGCGACCAACCGGTTTCAATCTCAACCTCTTCAGGGCCATCTGGGAAATTTATTTTATTTTTCAAAATGAAGATGAAAATGTATAAGATAGAATAAAATTTATAGACAGCGGAAAGAGAGGTACAGGAAAAGAGAAAAAAATTGAAGGAATTATTTTTTTCACTTTTCTTTCTATTTCTGTAAACATTAGACACTGATAATACGAAGTCCAAGGAGGCAATCTCTCTGTTTACAGAGAGACGGCCTCTTGAACTTAATATATGACTCCAATTCTTGAAAATGAAATAACGAATGCGAACCTGACAGAACAGAAAACCGGTTCGCACGAAAGTCAGTCACACCTTCTCAGCTATTTAACAAATGTTGAGTAATAGCTGACCCGAAAGTATTCACTAGCTTGCTCATACGGGCATTCGGATTAAGATGGGACATGCTGCTTAATTCTACAGTCCAAGCGCTTCGAATTCTTTCCTATGTAGTTGTTACCGCAACAACATTTAAAGATATAAATTACAGATGAAACCTGATGAGGAGGAAGGAGATCCTTATGCATAGAAGGAAAAACAGAACGAGTACCAAAATGATTTATAATTTGGGCAGAGAAATAAGAAGAGCGAACTACAGAATAAATTCGCCTAGCTATAAGCTCACCCCGCGAACCAAGATAAGGAAGCCGAAAGTATACAGGAGGTATCGGCTTGTCCTTAGAGAAATTATTAATTTTGTCACGCATAACACGATTCACAATATCATTAGGATATCGTTTTTCAGAAGAGTGCTGAGAATAATTCAGCATCCAAAAATATTGGCCAATGCAGGAACCAGAGGGGAACCCATAGCGACCCCATCAGTCTACCTATAGATAAAGTTATAAAAAATAAATTCGACAGTTGTGGTGGTGAACTTCAAAAGCTCTATAAAGACATTCTCTGGTATATCCGGACAAAGAACTGCGATATAACCTATCACAGCAGATAACAATAATCTCCAAAACTGGGAACAGGGGAAAAATGAACACACATCGAAGAGACAAATAAATTTGCTTTCAGAAGGGGTATCATAATTTTAAAACGAGAAAAAGGATCCTTGGTGGTATATAAAATATAATGCTCTACAACAGGTTTAAACATGCCAGCCAGAAAACTAGCAAATTTATGTTGGGAAAATCCTTCCATAGAAAGTATGGGTCGTAAAGTTATCTCGTCCGTATGTATATTTTGACAAACGATAAAGGAGGGGACAAATAGACCGAGAAGATCTAATATCAGCAGAGATTTTCGATTATAGGAAATCTTGTTTAACTTAAGCTACAAGTTGCTTTTGAACTTGAGCCTTGATAGAAATAGTGGCACCATGTGTCGCAACTGGACCCAAAGGAAGGTATTTCGAAGTGTCCTCAAGAATGCTATGCATCCTAGAGACATAATCTGAATGGTCTAACAAGACAATACCATCACCTTTATCAGGACGGATAATTACAAGATTGTTACTGTTTTTTAAGTCCTTAACAAAACGACAGTATTGTAAACCCTACTTAGACTCAGAAAAAGCAACAGGTGTACTGGAAAAAGTCTGTGTGAGAACATTAAGAATAGCTCTAAGATTGCAGACTGAGTCAGAAAAACGAGGTGTGAATCAGTAAATCTGTGCAGATAACACCTCAAAATCAGCGAAAATCTTTTCTTTGTCTGGGATTTCAAATGGGATACAATAATTAAGACCATGAGAAAGAATATTAGATTCCAGTTGAGAAAATTCATAAGAGGACAAATTAAAAGTTACACTCTCAGAATTAGGTTCCTTAATATGTCCAAACCGCTTACGTATTCAATACTGCAATTTGGATTGTGTGTAATTTGATAACTGATTTAAACACTTATTATGCATCAAACCAACTAAACGAGAGAATTCGAGAAAAAAAAAACAAAAAAAAAACGAAAAACAATTAACGCATTCTCTCCGAAGGATAGTGAGACTACAGGTCTAGTCTTATAAAATTGAATAGAATTCCTCATAAAACATTATTCAATCTTCAAGCCTAGATGGACCTTATCCCTCTGATTTCTAAACAAAAAAGAGGAGGGGCAAACACGATTGTCAAACAGGTGCAATTATTTCTTAATTTTCTTAACCTTGTCTTCATGAGTAATATTCAGTTTTTTGGTAAGATTTTTGTTGTACCTAAGATTCAAATATCAAAATAAATTATTAGTAGTACAAAACCGTATTAATGCTAGAAATAAATTAAATTTAATCCTTACAATCATTGTGGAAGTAAACAATAAAGAAACAAAGGAAGAACGACCGACCGGTTTCAATCTCAACCTCTTCAGGTTCATCTGGGAAATTTATTTCATTTTTCAAAATTTAAAAATAAACAGGAAAATTTTAAAAGAGACAACAAAAATTATAGACAGCGAAAATGGAGGAACAAGAAAAGAGAAAAAAAATTCAGAGAATTATTTTCCACATCTCTTCATTTTCCTGTAAACATTAGACACTGATAATATGAAGTCCAAGCAAGCAATCTCTCTGTTTACAGAGAGAAGGCCTTCTGAATCTAATATACCGTGACTCCAATGCCTGCAAATGAAATAACGAATGCAAACCTGAGAGAACAGAAAACCAGTCCGCAGTAAAGTCAGTCGCACAATCTCTGCTATTTGTCAAATGTTGAGTAATAGCTGACCCGGACGTGTTCACCAGCAGGCTCATACGGGCATCCGGATTAAAAACTCTAGATGGGACATCTATATTTATATATATATTATGAATCGTAATATGAATCGTCTTCGATTACTGGCGTCGAATAATGACTCCTGTTCACTTAGCAATTGAATATATCTAATTACTCGGAAGAAAAGAACCATGCCTGTTAGATTAATATATCACGTCCTATTAAGTTTGATATGGTATTATGTACGTGTTATGACCTAATTGTAAAACGCCCATTTTTGCAAAAACATGGCTAGAAAATATTTACTTAGTCTCTGTGCGGATATGAGCTGTCAGGTAGACTTATGTTTCCACAGAAATGGCTGACTAAAATAACTAAGGCGATGTGGCTGTTATATCAAATGTAACACGAAGGTAGTATAAAAGGCATCATTATACTCTCTTTTCTTTTTGAGAAAAGACAAGAATCTATCTAGTTTCTCTTCTCTTGACCTATAGATTAAATACCAGGAGAAAAATATTTCAAGATTTGGGTTTCAGCCAATGGAGCAGAAAACCATCGATTCTAAATTCAACCTCATGAAGAAGGCAATAAAAAATTCCATGTCTCTCTCTCTCTCTCTCTCTATCTCTCTCTCTCTCTCTATATATATATATATATATATGTGTGTGTGTGTGTGTGTGTGTGTGTATGTGTGTGTGTGTGTGTGTGTGTGTGTGTAGAATGTCACAGCTATTAAAAAGGAATAAAAAGCAATCAGTAGAGAGCCTCGGTTGCATATGTCCTGAAAGGGGTATAATATAAAATAAAATATTACTATTTTTATCGCATAATATTTACTTAAATATGTGTAGTTTTATCACATAATATTTATGTTAAATGTATTTTCATCACAAAATCATCACATAGACAAATTTACGTAATATTCGAATTACCATCCTGGAAAGATCTATATCGGCGCCGAGCGCCGATATTAAAAATCATCAGTATCGCGTGAACAAATTTCAGATAGATTTAGATTTTTAAAAAAATAGTGGTTTGGTAGCGATTACATAAATTGATTCTGTTCGCTTTTTTTTTTAATCTTTGACTACTGGCTTGTTTTTGAGAATTGCTAAATGAATAGCATTTATTTTTTACTTTTCCTTTTATGAATAACTCTAGACTCAATGAGTCATGGTTCGCGTTTAATAAAGCAGCCATTCCGATATACGATAGATGCCTATGAAGATTTTCGAATTAAGATGAGCAAACTATTTCTGAAAATACATTTCAATGATAATCCGAAAGACAAATAAATTGATAGTAAGAATTTTTAATGGAGAGATAACGTTTGAGATTCTTAGAAAAGGAAGAAGGCTTGAAGAATCTGACGCCAACATCGAAAAATGTATTAAGTATCCTACTCAACAACTTCATGCAAATAGGTGGAGGAACAAATATCAAAACTTCTTAGAGAGTTATTTTGCTTACGCTAATACTGGAGAAAAGATGATTAGAATTTGTGAAGAGCCATTGTTTCAAACGTATCGAAGGACATGTCACTTGCTGTCTTTTATGTTTGTTTTACCCTAGTGTAATTTCAAAAAATCGCTGTCAATATTAACGTATTTTTTAAAAATGCATGAAAAAATTGTTTATTTAGTTTTGTGAAGCGGATATTTTCATATAAAAAAGTAAGTAATGTGTTTTTGGGAATCCCTTTTATATCTATTCTTGTTTTCCATGTGTCATGATACACAATGGATAGAGCATTGATGCCTGCCGATAAAGAATTGAAAGAGGTTTATTATAATAATCAGAAAGCGACTGCTGGTATATTTCGGTTTAATAATTACAAATGAAAGTTTGCAGAATATAGAATCTGCAATTTACTTTGACGTAGACAAGAATAAAATGAGTGAAGAAACAAAGATTAAGCAGAGAATCTACTCATTCGGGTAAGAAACAGAATTAAATGATAGAATTTGCTTATATATATATATATATATAAGCTTTGGTTTAAGCTTTTGAAATCTGTAGCCCAAAATGGCTTTACCGAGAAAGTGAAATACGTTGAATATCTTTCAAATTCCTCCAATACATGAAATATTTAATTTACAATGCCAAACGCAGAGATTACAAGATCCACAGAATAAAAATAGAAAAAATCTACAATTAATAAATAATCCCACCAACCATGACAAAATTAGGCACATAAAATATACTTATCAACTCCATGTCAGCTTTAAAACTTATACAACCTTCATCTCAAATTTAGTAACAAAATGCATCGAGAGTGCACGATTTTCATAATTATATATATATATATATATATATATATATATATATATATATATATATATATTCTGAGGTGATTCATATCGACTTGAAATTTTCATGAGGACACCTTTATGTGGAAATTATTTTTGAACATTATTTTTAATCGATACTCGAGAAGATATTCTGTTTTTGATCAAATAGTATATTTATTTCTATAGGCTCATTATTTGCAATACATCTTGTTCGGAAAATGTGTGTCATTTGGCAGGATTCAAACCTGCGACCCCTATCAATGTAAGGGAAGCCACCAATTGATCTGGCACGTCTTAGACCACTCGACCACAAATGATACCATAGTCTAAACGAAGTCAAATGAAGCCTATATAACACAATTTTTGATGCTACGCAAATAACCGCCTCTGCTCTGAAATGTATTCCAATGTCATAAAATATAAACAGCCGATGTTACGGAAAATTCTGAAGATTAACGAAATGGTTTAACAACTGACATATTGAAATTATTTGTTTAAACATTAATTTTTAATCGATACTCGTATCTGAGAACATATTCTGATTTTAATCGAACAGTATATTTATTTCTACCGACCTGATTATTTACGATAAATTTTGTTACGAAAATGTGTGTCATTCGGCAGGTGTCCTGCCGCATGACACACATCAACATGCGACACCTATCAATATAGGGAGAGCCACCAATTCATCCTAACCTGCGACCCTATGAATACACACACACACACACACACACACACACACACACACACACACACACACATATATATATATATATATATATATATATATAAGTGAACATTGAATTAAACATTCAGAGGAGACAGATAGTTTCATGCTAAGCGCACACATCAGGCCACATATATTTGTTTTTCCTCGGCTATTTATATATACAGTTCAGTGGTGCATTGGGGGTAATGCTTCTAGCAGCTATTTTGTCCTTGAGTGGTTTGTTTATTAATTTATTTATTTGGATAAATGTTTTTTCTTGTTATTATCTATATATTTATGTTTATGTATTCTGTTTGGTGTTCGATGCTTAAGTTATCTATCTATTTGGATTATTTATTTATTTTATTCATTTATTTATTATTGTTATTTTTATTTTATTTTATCTATTCTAAAGGTTGTTCTGGTGGCAATAAATGGTCAGTATAATCGGTGCCCTTCAATGTTACAATTATCCAGGGTACATGACAACAACTCCAACGAACATGGAAGGGAGGGCGTATGAGGATAAAAACTCTCAGAAAACAGCCTCGGTTTGTCTACATAAGTAAAGGTATTATCGGAGAAGATACAAATGGTATGTGGTCCATATAACATCAGGACGATCTTCAGAAGTAGTTATACACTTCACAGGTACCTCTCCCAGGTAAGAACCCTAACAGAGGAGGACATGACTAAGGACTGTATGTACGCCATTCCATTGAGAATGAATACAAAGAAGAAACAGACCACCCTCTTAAGGTAAGACTACAAGAAAATTGCTAGGCCGTGACACGAGTAGAGATAGAAAAATCAGGTGTAGCTGACCACATATGGAGGGAAAAAGGGGATCACAGCCCCCTATGGAATGAGAACGATCATCCAAATAAGGTAAATGCAATCTCATCTCAGAAATATAGATATATTGGTTTTTATTTTAAAATGTTTTGATTATATGAAAACAACACATATTTATTTTTGGAAATAATTTCTCCGTACGAGGTAAAAAGATATTAAAAAATAGGAATAAAAAGAGAAGAAAATAAGATTAGAAATCACGAAAAGAAAAATTAAAGATACAGAAGAATTTTTTTTTATTCGTTTCACCCCATACAAGGCAATGCTGCCACTACTGCAGAGGAAACTACATAAGAGCAGAGTGAACAAAGAGAAAGAGGAACCGGGTGTAAGAGAAAGGGTAAGAGCAGTATATGAATACAAATATGAAGAGAATTGCGAGAGTAGATTGAAAAGGGAGAAGAAAAAGATAAAAGAAAAAAGAATAGTTAGAAAAGGATGGGCAAAGGATGGAAGTCAAGGGGACAAGGGATGGCAATTGACATTGCATTCAACTCTTGGACATTGTAACTATCATGGAAGCAACTATACGGAAGAGAGTTCCACAGACGAAAAGTATCAGAAAAGAAGCTATTTGAGTAGAAGTGAAGGTTGCATTCGGTTTTTTAACTGTAAGTGAAGAAAAAAATTAGTGAGAAAATGAAGAGAGGGAAGAGCCAATTAAAACGGCTAAAAGAAAGAGAAGTTTTAAATTTGGAGCGGAAATGGATTTCAGAGAGATATTGACATCAGTTACAATATTGTATCGCAAATCTTTTGACATTAAAGAATGATGAAACCCCATACACAAATAGAAATATTATTAAAAAAAATAAAGTAAATTTAAAAAAAAATTGGAAGATGTTAATTTGACTTAATATTACAAATAATAACAAATATTATAAATAAAACAAGATTAAATATCTAAATATAATATAATAAACATAAAATAAATAACAAAATCAATCGGAACAATCTAAAACTTAGTTATAGTTTCACGAATAATTTAGAAAAATAATTAAATTACGTAGCAATAAAATATTGAATCTACATAAGAATAATAATGGTAATTCTACTACTGATCATAATTTACCCTATAGTAACAACCTGTGTAATTGTAGAAATCCCGACCAATGCCCTTTATCTAATAAGTGTTTAACTAAATCTCTCTCTATATGTGCTCTATCTCATCAGTAGAAAATCCAAGTGTTACTATATATTTTACTGGAAGTACAGTGAACCATTTGAAAAATCGTTTTTACAATCATCTCTCATCATTTACTAATCAGGACAAACGAAATATGACATCATTTTCTAAATATTTTTGGAAGTTAAAAGAACACTTAAAGTTAAATAGAAAATTCTCAAACACGTTAGAATCTCTAGATCTGTGAACGAACAATGTTTTCTCCGTCTTCAAGAGAAATTGGAAATTATAAAGTACATGAAAAGTAATATATTACTAAACCAAAAGCATGAAACTACAGTAAATTGTAAACATATTAAACGCATAATCCTGCTAGTATTACTAAATCTAAATAATGAACTACAGCAATTGTAAACATGTTATAGTATAAACCTTACTATCTTGATAATTTTCTCGAACTTTATAATCTTTCTTCTTATGTTATTTTACCTTTATTTCTATGAGAAATAAGGATCTAATTATTGCCTTAAATATTTTCATTGCACACAATAATTACTGTTAGTATGTTTAGCCATGTATTAACATATTGTATGTATTATTTTATTTTTATTATTTCTATTTTATTTTTATTATGATTTTAACTATTATGTTTATTATTTTATTTTCTTATATCTATTGTATTAATTATCATTATTATTTTATTATTATTCTTACTGTTATTTTTATTTTATGTTTCATATATATTTTTATTTATTAATATTATTTTTTATTTTTATGTTTCTTACCCTCATTTTTTTATTTTTTTTTATTCTAATCCATAATATTATGAATTTATATCTTACTACTGTTTTTTTTTTAAATATCCTTTATTTTATGTTTTATGAATTATATTTATGTTTGTGTATGGGATTTCATCATTTTTTCACTGCCAAAATTTTTTAGAGGCAACATTGTAAAATATGTCAATACTTGTTTGAAATCCATTTGCGCTTAAATTTAAAAATTCTCTCTCTTTTAGTCTTTTCTTTAATCTCAAGATTTTCTCTCTTATTGTCCTCTTCACTTTCTATTTCTTCTGTAACTTCCTTTTTCCTTTTCTTTTCTTTTTCTTGATTTCTCATCTTATTTTCTTTTCTTTCTTCCTTATTTCTTTCTTTTTTTTAAAAATATTTTTACCTCATAGGGTGAAAAAAAAACATTCCGAAAATAAAGGGAAGTATTCTTTTCGTATAATCAAAAATTAAAAAATAAAAACTTTTAATACTATCATTGTTAACTACCTGATGAAACATTATTCTTTTAATATCGAACAAAATGTTCAATTTTTGTAGTTTGTAGTTTTTCACATTTTCTAACGTAATAATAATAATAATAATAATAATAATAATAATAATAATAATAATAATAATAATAAAAGGTCTTATTCAGCTGGAATTGTCATACAAGACAACAACTATTGGCTTGCTAACATACATAGAAACAACAAAGGATTGGATGATACAATTAGTAAGGCAACATGAAGAAAGAAAGAAAAAATATTCAATTATAAAAGAAGGCAGTAAATACAAACAAGATTTACAGTTCGTTGATTCTGTAGAAAAGCAAAAAAGAAGTCAAGAACCAACTATTGCGGCAAAAAATATGAAAATGAAAACCAAAGATAAAGCTCTTGAACAGATGAAACAGCGTTGGCAAGACAAACCTCTGCATGGCCAATATCCAGAACGTGTCAATAAATCCAATGTTGACAAAGTTAATACTCATCGATGGTTACGTGCAGCTGGATTAAAGTCTGAAACTGAAGGCTTATTCTTGCAGCACAAGACCAACGTTTTTTCACTAGAAACTTTCAGGCAAATATGCATAATAATATGGATCCAAAATGCAGGTTTTTTGATAAACACCAAGAAACAATAGACCACCTAATCTCAGGCTGTTCTGTGCTTGCCCCAAATGATTTTAAAAATCGCCACGATAGAGTTGGGCAATATTTACATTGGACAATGTGCAAACATTATGGAAAATCTGTAAACAAACACTGGTATGAACATCACCCAGCACCGGTTACAGAAATAAAAGATGTAACTATTCTATGGGATTACACCATCTACACAGACAGAAAGATTGAAGCAAACAGGCCAGACATTGTTAAAAACCAGAAGGAGAAAACTTGTCTATTAATTGATATGGCTTGTCCAGCGGATTGTAACATAGCAATCAAGGAATTTGAAAAACTGTCAAAATATAAAGACCTGGAAATTGAAATAGAAAAAATGTGGAAATTGAAAACAAGAGTTGTGCCAGTGATAGTAGGTGCACTTGGAATGATAATAAATGGAACAAAACAACACATTGAAGGAATCCCTGGAAACCCCAGCTTAAGAGATATACAAAAAATTGTCTTATTAAGTAAAGCCCACACACTAAGGAAAACTTTATCTATGTAATGCTTGGGATGATAGGGAAGATAGAAAAACATGAAATGGAGCCATAACAACACGCCACGACCTGCCTTAGGTCTCCCCGCAGACTTGGTTGGTAGTGAGACCAAAGCAGAAATAGAAATATGATGAAAAATGACATAATAATAATAATATATATGCAACCGGATACTGATATTTTAATGAAACAGCTACATTGCCAGACCAGTTATACAGGCGAAACAACCAGAAATATAAAAGACCGCATTTGCATATTTTGAATATAAGAAAGACCTACTTTGGAAAAATCTTTTAAACTTGTTCTGAGCAGTCGACAGAAATAAAGTTTGCTTTGATTAAATAAATTTCACTCTAATAAAAAAGAACATAATTTATTAATTAGGAAATAGTTAAAAGATATCCCGGCAAATATTTTCCCGTTAATGAACACACGCCAAACGAAGTACTTTATTATATATCTAACTTTTATAAAATTCATACTTGAATAATTCAAAATCTGTGTACACATAACTACAATCAATGAAACCTAAATTCTTTTACTCCCACGCAAAACCTTTCCCAAAAAACATACAAACGCTCCCTGGCATAAATATTATGCCAGCGATCTGCTAAAACGCCCAAACGTACATTCATTATCAATCAAATCCAATAAGATGAACTAAAATTATGATGCAGAAACATACAAGAATTATACAAATTTACGAATAATATAGTCGAGGTCTGTTTAAGCAATGAAATATATGCAGCACAAAAATATTTCCCTTAATAATTCTACCGATATTATTTCAAGCTATATATATATATATATATATATAAAGAACATAAATTGAATGTTTTTATAAACACATTGGTAATATATTTCGCTGCTCTCTTATCGACCGCTCTTCAGACCGAATTGATACAACAATGAATGGGAAAAGAGGTGAAAGTAACAGTGTTAAATCTTAGTGTTTATATTATATCTAGACGCCGCGACAGTCTTGGCCTCATTTACAAAAACAGAAGTTAAGGAAACCAGTAAATCATGACTGAGATTTTTAGTTGTCTATTTTAAGATGCATGGCATTAAAAATTAAAAATTATGGGTTGAATTTTCGCTAGAAAAATGAATTGTTAGTTTTTCTTATTAATTCTAATCGTAATAATAATAATACTGTTATATTATTACATAAAAGATATTGGTAGTAATAATAACGTGATAATAAAGAAACTAATATTTAAAAACCTTAAAATAAAAATAGTATTAAAACAAATAATAATAATGTAACGCTAGGGATGATAGGGGAGATAGAAAAGAACATGAAATTGAGCCATAGCAACACGCCACAACCTGCATTAGGTCTTCCCGCAGCCTTGGTTGGTAGTGAGACCAAAGCAGTAATCGAAATATGATGAAAAATGACATAATAATAATAATAATACAGATACTAAAAATAAAGACAAAATATAACGATAAATGATAAAAATTACGGAATTACAAAATAGTAAATAAAAACACTTTTAAAAATTTATATAATCTTACATTAAAATAATATAAAATTACAAGTAAGAATAAAAATAATAAAATCAATCATAGTAAAGTGCACATGATAAAAATATTGATAAATAAATAAATAAATATTTTACCTTTAAATGAAATAATACATATATATATATATATATATATATATATATATATATGTATATATATATGGGGTGTTTGTGCATAATATTTGCGTTTGTATGTGCATTACTTATGCGAATCTTTTTTGATGAAATTAGAAACAGGCTCATACGTATGGAATATCTAATTCAAATCAATGGTATTAAAGATTCAACTCATATTAAAAAATTTTCTTGACTTTTTTGGTAAGGGTGTGATTGGTTGGGTTGCTTGGGTTCTAAATGTTGCTGTTATCTTGCCTCGTTAATGCATTCAACACGTCTATTGCTATCAGTCCCAAAAAGTGCTTCAAAATGCCGCATCCATGTTGGGTGATTACTTATGTTCGTACATTTTATTTGATATCTACTGAAAAAAAATCTATGTCAGGTAAAAAAGAAGAATTATATGAATTTATTAAAAGACACACGCGTTGACTAAACGGAGGAGAGGTCAGAAGAAGAGAGAGTGGAAGAAATAGAAAAAGAAAAACAACTCATTTGTAAAAATGTCAGAGAATCTTGATTTTATTATTTAAATTATTTCGAAGCCTGGGAAAGTGTATTAAATGGTAATAAAAAATCTAATTCTCTCTCTCTCTCTCTCTCTCTCTCTCACACACACACACACACACACACACACACACACATATATATATATATATATATATATATATATATATATGCAAATTTAATCAAATACGACTGACAAGATACCATTAAGCTTTTTATTTCATTTCTTCTGTTCGTATAACTGCTTTCTTTTTTTATATAAAGTGGGAAAAATTATTCAAATTTCCTGCATATGCGATCGCTTTTGGCTATTATGTTATCATTCACCAAAGATGATTATAATTATTTTTTTTAAATTTTAACTGAACGTACCGATTTGTGTTACGTACGTATCTTGAGTTACAAGAATCTTTTATTCTTCAGAAACGGTCATCAGATTCTGATCGTGTTCATAGTTGATCTTATTAAGTGTGTTTTTTTTAAACAACAAAAACAACAAACAAAACTTTATTATGTTTCCATTATTTTTATTTTTTAACATGTAGATGAAGCTATTATCATTTTTGTTTCGATCCCGGCCAGAGGCAAGTGCCTGTCTAGCCACACTGATGAACTATGAAACAGGCTTGCATGTGGATGACGAATATAAATACATATATTACTGAGTAACCCATTTAAAGAGACTTTGGGAATGGAATGTTGAGCTGGATAAAAGAGATGATAAGGTTAGAAACGTTGTTGAGAGCTACAGGGAACCGTATCTTGAGGCCGTCAACGATTATTTGGTTATCTATTTTTACCCACGCTAATAGTCAGTATATTATCTAAACTGATTATCTGTAAATAATCAGTCATTTATATTATTAAAATTGTTTCTATATGTAGCGAAGTAAACGTTCGAAGTTAATCAAAGTAAGAGCTGCTTAATTTGTTATGTATGTAAATTCATAATTTTAATCACAAAATGTAAATGTATTTGTATGTTAAGGACTTGACAGAAATAACTTTTGTAATTATAGGGAGTAGAATGCAAAATAATGTTTAAAAAAGGAGTTATACTAGAATGAAATGAGGGAGAAATTTTGAAGAAAGAAAAATGTTAGAAGGAATTCAGTCAATCAGGCAAGTGTCATACTTGATACACGCTTGGGCGGTCATGTCTCGAAAGAGACATGACTGTCTGAGCAGCAGATTATTCCGTAGTAGGTTACCATTGCTTTCTGTGGTAGCATGGTTGCCAGCAAAAGCTATAGAACCCAATCTCTCCTATTATTTAACTCACAGCTGAAGGGAGAAGATTATATTACATTATTATATATTAAATATAATTAGTTGGGGATCAGTTTATTACTTCCTAAAATTAAAATACCGATCCCCCATTTTATGTCCAATAGAAGTTTTAATTATGCTTTTAACTATTATATTCAGTCAGTTGTGCCATACGTGATACACGCTTTGGGTGATCATGCCTCGAAAGAAACATGACTGCCTAGGCAGAGGATTATCCCACAGTAAATTACCATTGCTTTCTGTGGTAGACTGGTTGCCAGAAAAGGCTATAGAACCCAATCTGTTCCATTATTTAACTCATAACTGGAGGGAAGAGACGAATTAATACCTTGCCAAGGATATTTGCACGTAAGTGAATGCGAGGAATTCAAGTTGAATCGAACTTTTTGTTCCGAGTCTATAATATGCAAGAAAGATTAAAAGTGAAAGAAAGAAAGAAATATTTCTGAGACTAAGTAGAAACGAAATCAAAAAATAAACCGAAATAGATAAATAATAAAAATATGAGTCAGTCTTAGAATGTAAAAGAATAAAAAAAGCAAAAAAAAAAAAAAGACAAATAAATAGAATCGAGAAACAAAACAAATCAATAATAAAACAATTGAAAAGAAATATTCAGAATATGAAATTCAGAAAATTCGGAAGAAGGAATATAAAACAAAAACAAAAACAATATAGCAATTTATATTGTATCCTCCAGCGACTGGGTGTCGTCCTAGAAGTAACGGTGCGTACAGAATCGTCATTTAGCAGAGGTGAGCTTCTAATTTTAGCCCTTATCTCTACGAGCATTCGCCAAATGTTTTTTACAAGGTCCATTAAAGTCGCTTTTATGCAGCAGGAAATGTGCTTTTTTATTCTTCAGATGTTTTACACTTTCTGTTTTACGATTAAACATTGCTCATTCGTCGCGCACTTCCAGACTGTTCAACCCTACACAAGCATTATTCATTTCCAAACATGTTATGTCCGAAGACATCTGCGATGTGCATAGTGATGGCTAGCAAAGTCTATGATGAACTTTGACATTCTAACCCTGGAACACTAACCATTAATTAAAGTTACACCACTACTAACCATGGATATTTCATACCCGATTTTAAAAATATCAAAAAAATATTAAATATAAATCTTTATTTGAAATATTTTATAGGCTGGCACTTCTAACTTAGTACTTAAAGTTAACATTAATAGGAATTGAAAACCATATTATTTAGGTAAGAAAATCAGGTACTGAAAATTGTAATAAATTATAATTAAAATGACGTCATTTGGGCTGGGTACTATATAACCAGTTGTGGCGCAGTGGATATCAACTCGAAACGAGAAATCGGGTGCCGAGTTCGAATTTCAGTTGAATTCTTTGCATTCACATACGCACAAATACCCTTGGGAAAGGTATTAATCCGTTTCTTCCTTCCATTTATGGGTTAAATAATAGAACAGATTGGGTTCTATAGC
Organism: Ascarosepion bandense; assembly: GCA_037127315.1. Lineage (NCBI taxonomy): Eukaryota > Metazoa > Mollusca > Cephalopoda > Sepiida > Sepiidae > Ascarosepion > Ascarosepion bandense. The sequence continues at coordinate 1,030,496 of JBBBDQ010001099.1, forward strand.
CTTGACTGGCAACCAATCTACCGCAGAAAGTAATGGCAACCTATTTCCGGATAATTTTCTGCCCAGTCAGTCATGTCTGTTTCGAGACATGATCACCCAAGCGTGTATCACGTATGGCACTGAACTTACTGACTGTATACTCATGGTTAATGTTCTCGGATTAAGTAAACAATCTATTTCCTTTAAGTTATTTGCAGATACACTGAGAGATCAGATCAGTTCCTATATCTATTGCAGCCAATCAATAATCGATGCTAGAAAAAAAATTAATTTTTGTTGATGTTTAGACAAAATTAGATATTAAACTAAAAAATCGATGAAATGTGTTCCCTGTGGGCCCAATTTTAAGCCTCTTATGTATTTGAATACTTGAATTTATACGATCTGAATCGATAAGAGTTCGTTATTAATCAGTCATAAAGTTACTGTTTTACATAAAATGTCTATTTTTTCTTCCTCTGTTATTAGATCTCATATGTTCAACCAATATTGTGACTAAAGTAAGCGATTTATTGATGACGGAAAAATATTCTATATTTTTCTTCCTTGAAATAGTCCATCATTGTTCAACTTAAAAAAAAAATTGGGCCACTCGTTTAAAAAGCATCGTACCCTATATTTATGCTCAAGCAGGTAGCTATCGATTTTTCTGGAATTTTAAACGACAATGGTACACTAATCAACAGGTCGGAGCAACCAGTTTTTACGTAGACTAAAAATAAATTGTCAGGTGAGAAAGACTAAGGAGATTATTATCGGAAACATTACGTTAAATTAATAACAAAACTTTGTAACGTATAGTAATTTTCTTAATCAGTTTCCTTGATATATATGCATCATATATAATACGATATAGCAGCATATTTGTTCAATTTATAAAAGGACAAAATATTCGATAGAAGAAACGTGATGGTAAAAACAAACGAAACAAATAATTGTTATGTAGAATAAAATTTTCGATATGGGTTAAAATAAAATAATAAAAAAAAACTTTTGATACGAAATTAAAAAAAAACAAAACAGAAAATGGTGTGATGTCTAAGAAAGATCAATAAACGGTGTTGGTTTTCATCATTTCATGTTTAATGTATAATTCCGCATAAACCAAAGAAGCCCAATATTGCAATAATTCAGTCGGGACGTTGATCTATTCCACTTTATAAATTAAAGCTAGAAATCTGGAAGCCAAAGTAGTTTTATTCACCCAACATTGAAAGCTTTTTTTCTTCCAATATCTTATCAGTATCAGTGAAAGATTGAGATATCTTTCCAAAGCTTTTCATACACTTATACAGAGGTTTAAAAAAAAACTTCTGGCTTTACTAAACTCACTAAAAACCAATAAAAAGAGAAATAATATTAATTTCCTGTGAAATGCTTAAATATTTATTGTTATGAGTTTTCAGATGTAAAACAATTCTTTTTCTTTTTTTTTCACGCCGCTTCCAATAAAAATTCAGAAGAATGATACATGTAAAACTCATAATGCTACTGACTTCTAACTGTCCTTTTGCCAATATTTAAAAGTTTCCAATCATAAAACGAACCGTTTATCTTCGAATATTTGCAAAACTATGATGAAAATTCTCATGCATATATTCATGGGATTTGACTGAAAATGTTGATAGATTTCTTTTACTGAAAGTGTGGTGAAATCTTGGCACGACTACTGGCAGCATTTCTGTCTAAAATGGTTCACAATAGTTGGAATTCAAGGACCACGTATAAAGCAAAAAGATATCCAGGAAATTTAAAGACATATACATATTGACAAAAGGTTTTCCAAAGAAGCAAGTAAAGTCTAGAGGCAGCCGTGTTTAGTAGCCTGGCATCTGTTTATGCATCAATCTTAGTTGGATATGATTAAACTTTGGCATGAAATGGCATAAAATGAAAAAGAAAAAATGTGACAAAACGACGCCATTATAGGTGAATAGTAAGAGTTTCAGACGGAAACAAACGTAAAGAAAAGAAAAATAAAACCCAGTAAAGAGATAAACATTTTAATCATGATAAGGCGTATTATTATAAATGCAAAACTATTTAGTATATCGATGTAATAAAGAAGTAATTATTCGAAACAATGCATACATGCTACATTAATATATATATATATATATATATATATATATATATATATATATATATATATATAATTTTAGAGACTGTCTGACGATTAATGACAATCGATATCGAACCGTATATCATTGCAAAGCAGATTTATTTCCCTCGGGAAAGAAAGTAAAAAGATAAAGATGTTTTCGATTAAAGCATTTTTCTTTTAGGTGTGTATATCTCAATTTAGATATTAGAACGTATGAAAATGTATTCGTGCTATCATCTTTGTGTGTAGTTATGTTTTTGTGCGTATGTGTGTATGTGAATATCGGTGTGCGTTTGCGTTAGTGTGTATGCGCGTGCGTGCGTTTGTGTGTGTGTGTAAATGTGTAGCGGTTTAATTTATGCGTTTGAGAGCTGAAGTTAAAAAATTGGAGAATAAAACAAGAGATATAAAGAAAGTTTATTTTACGCTCGTGAACCATTTGTTAAGCATTTCTTTGTTTTTATCATTCACCAGATCTTGATTAGACATTTTTCATTTGATGTTGGATTTTAGTTGAAACGGAGAGAGCGACATTGGAGGAGATTTTTGCTTTTTTTTAGAGTACGTATTATATATATTATAAATAGAAGTTTGAAACTGAGAGAACAATATAAAAAGAAAAAATACATGATATTAAAGAATGAAAAAGGCGTCATTCAAAATATATCAAAATAGTCGCCAGAAAACGAAATGGAAAAACACTGGAGTAAGGGAAACGTTTCAAAAAGGCAGGAATTATGTAAATATCAGAAAAATATGACAAATAGAAAAAAATTATTAATGAAAGAATGAAAAAATAACAAAAAAAAGATGTAATTAAGACAGGATAAATTTCCTTCTCCACTTGTTTTAATCTTATGTAATAAACTCAAAGGATTAAATACAAAATATAGTAAAGATATTTTGGCAAGGTTTCTTGGTCAAGCTGAGGAATTTGTGTAGTGGAAGTTGTGAGCTGGTGCTTTTAATTTGGTGGCAAGGGGAACATTAGTAATAAAAACAAATAAGCAGATATGAAAAGAAAAAAATAAAGGAAAAGAATTATGAAGAAAGAGAACAGGAAGTAAAAGAGGAAGAAGAAGAAGAAGAGAATGAAGAATGAAGAAGAAGAAGAAAAAGAGGAAGAAATAAAATAATAAAATAGAAGCGAAAAAAAGAAAATAAGAAAGAAAGATTGCAATGTTCTCCTCAAAATTCGGATATTTAAATCATAATTCCAAAACTTATAGGTGACATCTAACTCGAGTTTCCGAAAGTAAGGCTTCAAAGATTATAATGGTGGCTCACAGCGTCAGAATAGATATTGGTAAGATATCTGCAGAAAGAAAAACTTCCTGCCGATAAGCCGTAATATATTTTTGTCTATTTACATATAGACGCTAGACAACACTCTGGAAAAACATATCTTGCATAGAAATACATTCAAAGCAGATTTATGTCATCGAATCCCTCCTTTTGATTAGACCTTCACATATACGAACGCTTCTCAGAGCTTTTACAAAAACCAAATTGTGGAAGTGCTCACAGGTGAAAGGTAATGCGCTTTAATTATTCTAGTTGCAATATCTGTGTCAACATTGATAGAGTTTGTTTTTGTTTTTATAATGTTATTCATATCGTTTTTCATTGCTGGCAAAATTTCATAACCAGTAGTAGCGAGAAACGTGGATAATAAGTTTTGTAGCAGAAAACTATAGCTTTTTTGTTCTTATTTAGGCTGAAATCTGTCCCTGTTCGGGTTGAGAACTGTGCCTATTTTGTCCTTATTCATGCTGAAGACTGCGATTATTCTGTCTATTTGTTGTATTTTAAACACTCCTGTCTCCGGTATAAATGTTCATCTCTCATAAATAATTTCACATCGTTTATTCAACACCTGACTCTGCCAAGAAAATGAAAAAAAACAAACAAACATACAAACAGATATAGCAATGAATTCTAAATATGATATAGAATGTCTTTTTCTTTATAAAAGACGGAGAAATATGTGAAATGCACGTCGTGTTTTATACCAGACAAATGCACATTTAAATACATTCTGCGATTTATAAAAGACAAATACATGTGTTTAATGCATTTCAATTCTAGATCGCACTATCAATAAAGTAAGAATACGCACGATTATATACCACATTCTTCTTGATGAAAGTCCAATTATTATTTCCGTATTAGCAAGGTATTCAAGGTATTCAAGGCTATTATCAAGTCTGGCATCTCATTTCTCCCAACCTTCTCTCTGACAAACAGTATGACTGCCGATTCGCCATCTCTACTGCTGATATGATAACGACAATCACTGAATATACAAAACTCTTAATAACAACAGCGAAGATCGAGCTATTGCTCTTGATATCTCGAAAGCATTTGACAGCGTTTGGTATTCTGGCCTTCTGTGCAAGCTTCAGAGCCACAGTATTTCTGGACGACTGTTTGATTTAATACAATCGTTCCTATTAACTCGTGAAATGAATATTTTGAACAGGCAAACTATAAGAGCCTTTCATGTTAACGCGGGTGACCATCAAGGCACCATCCTATGACCTCCGCCTTTTCTGATCTTTATCAATGATATTCCTGATGTAATGAGTTCCCATGTAGGCATTTATGCAGTTGGCACCGCCATTTACTCCCGTTTGAATAAGAAATCTTCCAAGGCTGACAAAGTAAAACTGGCTGCTGTCCTTGAAAACGACCTCCAATTGGTGATTGAATGGGGCAGGAAATTGCTCGTAAATGTTAATGCCTCTAAAACGAACCTGCGCCCCTTTAACCACCATAAAGAAACTTTCTTGCCTACCATTAGAAGGGATGACGCTAGTCTCCTAAAGAGTAACAAACTTCACTTCCTTGGCTTTACTCTTTCAAATGATCTCTAATATAATGACTACATCGAATCCATAGTGTCATGGTGCCATCATCCATTACAACGGATTGAACTCTTCCTACAACTACATATACTTCCCCTCACAAGAGGTGGCAGATCAGCGTGAGAGATCAGAGAGTGAGAGATCCGCAGGAGATTAGCATAAGCAGATCAACGGAGAGCGATCGGCGGAGATAGCCAACACTGCTACGGGACGATTATTGCTAGTCCCAGTTATAGTATTATGACCTAACCCGTATTTTTTGTTCTACTAACAGAGTTCCAAGTATTTGTATTTTGCTGTATTTACAATATATATTCTGATTTCCTAATTTTGGTTGTCTTTATATTATTTTTTGATGGATTTCTTAACCGGGTCCACGACACATAGTTGCATTTACTGCTAAAAATCATGGGTTATTGTGTCGGGCTAGGAAGTTTTTCTCGTCAGAATCCGTTTATTACATTTATAAAGTTAACATTCGTCTGTTCATAGAATACTGTTGCCATATCTGATCGGGTTCTTCTGTTATTCATCTTGAGATTTTTGACAGAATACAAAGGAGGATTTGCAATATTATAGATCTTGACTTAGCAAAGCGCCTTCAGTCACTTTTTTACCGACATTATGTGACTTCTCTCCGTCTTTTCTACAAGTATTATTATGGGAATTCTGATAAGCTTGTTCACCTGGCTCCATATCCATATATACTTACACATGCTACTTGATTGGCATCAAGGTCCCACTCTATTACCGTCAAAATATGTAAATGTAACCACCTCTTTGACTCTAACTTTCTTTTCTCGCACTTCACGAGTGTGGAACTTCCTTCCAATTATTTGCTACAATTTCTAAAAGTTTAAATCTAACATCACTTGCCATAATCTACTTTATTCCAATCCATCTCTTATCCTTCCTTCGCCATTCTCTGTACCTTGTCTTTTGTCACACTCTAACTCCCTTGCGCAGCAGTTGTAATCCTGCCTTACTTGGAGCAAAATGATTACAAACCAAAATATCTAAGTAATATTGATTCCAAATATATATATCTGTCTGTCTCCAAATATGCCATCTCTCCTATTGATTACGTACACACATTTACTTTTATCTTATATAGGCCAGTTAATAATAGCGTGATATTAAAAAAAAACTTAATTCAAATTAAATTTCCGATGAAAATACAAGGACATAGTGTATATTTAGAAAAAATATATTTATTGGAAAGTTCGCGATATTAATTTAGAAAGAAAGATGAAAGTATATATTGATCAAAAGAATATACATACATACATATATATATATTTAGTGTATCGAGACAGCAAATAATTTTCCAAACATATACTGTTAAAAATAAGAAACAATGAATATCTATTACGTTTAATCATGGGCCGTTCTAAACATCGTCCCTAGACGAAAGTTATACGTCAGTAGACGGAAGCATTCTTCACAAGACGGACGCATACGTCCTATACAGAGACATTGTCTTCTTGATTGTTATTCTTGTTAACTGTTCTTTGTTGTACGTGTATTTGGTTTATTGTACTGAGGTATAATAAATCTCTATATATCCTCAGTGTTAAGAATTATTTCTGGCACTATTCTTTCTCTGTTTATCCCCACCCGGGATATAACAATATATATATATATATTAAACTGTAGCTATGTGAGTTAGGAAAACTACTGACTAAATTAAAAAGCTGATGTTACTTTTTCTTACAAATGTTTAATTAAGGTCAATGTGTCACAAGATTTTTCCAATAAACGACATCAAGAAACAACAACAATCGCACTTAAAGTGTTATTGCAAAAATAATTGCAAAAGTATATGTAAATCGTGGGTGCAGAAAAGTTGTTGACCCAATCAAGAAGTGGCAGTGTGGTGGTTACGAAATAAAAGAACCATTCTTCTCCACGATTTGCACACGCTTACTGCTATTGGATATAATTTACTATTTGTTTAGTATAAGATATTTTACAATTAGTAGTGTAGCAATAATTTACTTATTGCTTGATTTTCACTAATCAAATGTTGTGCACTTTTGGTAGAAAAGAGGCTCCAAGCAGCGTCCTTGATTTTCCTACAAACTTGCAATTTGATTGGTTAATTTTCTTCACAAAATTTTTACATCACGAGACAATTTTTGCGCTTATCTCAGTTGATCTATTTTGACAGTACTTAAATTATGCCTTGAGTCTCCTAAATCAGTTCGGCGTGGAGGCAGACCCAGTGTACATATGCCATGTAATGTAACAACAATCGCCCACTTTTTTCACCATGCGGCACAAACTTGAATGCTGTTAACAGAATCCATTCTCCCCAGTTTAATCACGGTAAGAAAGTGAATTGACGTCAGAGAGAGAGAGAGAGAGAGAGAGAGAGACAGACAGACAGACAGACAGACAGACAGACAGAAGAGACTACGTTTCACAGATGTCCATTTCACGCCAATATATTATTAGCCTTTAATGACAACCGATGACAGCGGAAACTTTCTACTTTTGAAACTAAGTACCTAAAAATACATCTTTTATATTGAATTCCACTGTAATATTGTAATGTGAAAATGAACTTTTTTCAACTTTTTTTTAATCATTTCACCCCAAGCAAGACATCCCACTGACACTATTACGTAGGGGGTTACATAGGGGAAACTGATGAGAAAGAATGGTTAGTTATAGGAAATGTCGGGAGGAGGGTGGTAGACGGATGGGGTTTGGGTAGATGGGAAGAGTATTTGAGAGAATGGATGCGGGTTAGTGTGATAAGCGGTGTCTATTGACCTCACATTTAAACTCCTGGAGATTGTAGCTGTCGGGGAGGCAAGTATATGGAAGGGAATTCCACAGGCGGGAAGTACGAGAAAAGACGCTGTTAGAGTAGAAATTGTGGTTTCATTTTATCTGTTTCACTGTAAAAAGTGGGACCTAGTTGCTAATCTAGTATCTTGAGCAAATTCATACCTAGGGGGCACCAGTGATCTAAGTTCATCGGAGCAGAAGCCGTGAAAAGATTTATTGAAGAGGCACAGGGAAGCCACATCTCCGCCAGGCTGCCATGTCGGTATCGATCACATTACAGATTCTCCGTTGTATTTTGTCAAGAACCCCAAGGAGAATAGCAGGGGCACCAAACCAGATGTAGCAGTAGTATTCAATGGTAGATTTATATATGTGGAGGATGGACTCAGACGGGAAAAACTTCCGGAAACTGCCCAGAGAACCGACTTTCATAGAAGCGGATTTAGCAATGAATTCGATATAGTCATTCCACTCGAAGTCCGCTGAGAGTGTGAGGCTAAGGAGGCGTAGTGTTTTACTCTCAGAGAGGCAAGCCTGTTCCATACTAATGGGAGGTACGTGCGATTGTCTATAATGGTTAGCTGATAGCAGTTTACTTTTAAAGACATTAAAATTTATGAGCCATTTCTTACCCAATAAATTTCTAACCAGTAAATTTTGATTCATATGACCGTTTTTTTTATAAATACATAATTTTCATTTTTCAACTAGTATATATATATATATATATATATATATATCCGAGTGAATAAGGAACAAAGAAATATTTACAACGTCCAAAATATTAATTTAAAACAGTGTTCGATATATAACATAGAGCTGTGAATATTTATTATAAATTATATTTTAAAACATGAACAAATTTTTATATATATATCCACTACAATTTGTACATTTTGTTTCGACATTGGACTTCCAATGTCACATCGGGTGGTGCAAACAGGAAAATCATATGGTATAACTCTCCTTTAGGACACCACCTGATGAGACATTAGAAGTTCAATTTCTAAACAAAATGTGTTAGTTGTAGTGGATATATATATACAAAAATTGTACATGTTCTAAAATATAATTTATAATTTATATATATATATATATATATATATATATATATATATATATATATATATATATAAAGATCTGGTTTGTGGTACAAAATTTCATAACCGCCATAAAAAGAGAAAATAAATGTATTACCACTGATGATTATGAACCAAAATATAAAATAATAAAAAAAAACTCAAAACAAGGTTAACTGTTTTCGAACTTCGATCGACAGAGTTAAATCGAGGTTAATAAAGAAATAATTATCACTAAAACGGAAATGGCAATCATGTATGAAAAAAAAAATGTTTAGATGGTAATTAGTTAGAGGCCAAATATATAATATTTCTGCTTACATAATGAGACTTTAAAAGATGAAACATATATGATCTCATTTTATAGACCTTGTTTAAGAGCAGTCGTGCTCTTCTCTGTTGATCCCAGAAGAGACTCAACCTTTCTTCGGAATCTCGACTGGGTCTCTCTCCACTCGGAAGTAGAGAGTTGACCAAGAGCGTGTGGCAGTTGGCTCAAGAATGATCAGCTCTGGCATTTACTACCTTCCCACTATAGCAGATGCACGAGACGTATGCGGAACAAGGCAATTAAAGTGGGAAATCCGAGCCCGCAATATCAGTCAAAAATATTCCGTAGACTTTGCTTAAGGTATGGTGGGGTTCTTTTCTGTTCAAACCAGATGAGACTCTAGTATTCGGCAGAGATTCGTTTGGGTTCCTCTCCGCCAGACGGCCGAGAGCTGATCAAGAGAGTGTGGCGGTTGACTAGAGCATGAGTCAAAACTGAAATTAGCGACACAATTATGGTTTTTCATAAAGTGTTCTGCGATGGAAGACCCGTACGTGTTGGACAGATTGCCTGACGAAGAATGCTTCAAATTTAGGGTTTTGTGAGTACATGTTGCACTATTCTGACTTGTTCTCCATAAGTAACGCAATGCAACTATAATTGAACAAATAAAAAATGAATTATTATAATGTTGAGGGAGAACGTCTTTTTGTACTAATGAAAAGACAGGTTTGACAAACAAAAACAAAACAAAAATAGAAAAAAGACGAGTGTTAGCATCAAAGTAACAATATGGAAATGCCAAAGAAAGCCGCTTAGAAAATCCATGACGGATGATACCCAGCCAACATTTCCGTTTCATTCATAATTATTTCTTTAGTAAACTCGATTTAGCTCTGTTGAGCGAGTTTCGAAACTTGTTAGCTAACCCGTTTTTCAATTTTATTTTTATTTATCATCGTAACTGGCAAAAAGATTTCTGTTTTTTATGGAGTTTATATCTATCTATCTATCTATCTATCTATCTATCTATCTATCTATCTATCTATCTATCTATCTATCTATCTATGTCTTGTTCTATCTATCTATCTATCTATCTATCTATCTATCTATCTATCTATCTATCTCATCTATCTATCTATGTCTGCTTCTTCGGTATCTATCTATCTATCTATCTATCTATCTATCTATCTATCTATGTCTGCTTCTTCGGTATCTATCTATCTATCTATCTATCTATCTATCTATCTATCTATCTATGTCTGCTTCTTCGGTATCTATCTATCTATCTATCTATCTATATACACGCACACAAAATCACACGCACTCACACACACACACAAAATATATAACTTTTTAATTATATATATATATATATATATATATATATATATATATATATATATATCCCAGTGAATATAGAACGAAGAAAGTATTAACAACGGTCAAAACAGAAATAGAGCTATGAATATTTTTTTTAAAGTTATAGTTTAGAACATGTACAATAATTTACTACAAAAGTGTACATTTATAAATAAAAGAATATTTGTGTATGTCTTTCCTTTCTCTCTCTCTATATATATTTGTAAGCATGTTTTGTATCTGTCTATCTATTTGTTTATGTGCAAGTAAGAAGACCTGTCTAAGAACAAAAGAACTTCTATAGACCAACGGTAACCTACACAATCAACCAGCTATGATTTAAATAGTCGTCGCCAAACAGTCATCCAGAAAAGGGTTTTGCAAACGAGCATGAAAAAAACCTTGATCCAGTCCCACACCGAGAGAAGCAGGAGATTTATATATTATTAGATTATATTATATTCGATCCCGGCCAGAAGCAAGTGGATATGTCTATCCACACTGATGAGCTTTGATACAGCGAAACGGGCTTGTATGTGGATGACTAATATATTATTAGATTATATATAAAAGTGCGGAAACTTTATTTGCAAATATTACGCTTAAAATAAAATTAGCTGATAACAGTAAATATTTCCGGGTAGATACGAGAACACATTAATATCTGCAATAAAGCCCAATTTACTGTTACTAACTAGGGAAACCCAATTAATATTTTCTTAAATGTGCGTAGGGTTTTAGTAGTTATTTAATTTTGGCCGAAATTTGCAACATATAAAGTAACAGTTAGCTGATACTCCAACTAATCTGTTCACGTAGTCACTAAACTGATTTCCTTTCTAATGATATTAACACCTTTGCAAACGATATGTAGGACAGAAACACTTTCAGACAGACATTTATTGATCAGCACCTTGGGCATGAACCTGAGAAACGAAACTGATTTCTTTGATTCGTTTAAATTTGAATGAACACAACTGATCTTACGAATAGAAGGAAATGTATTGATTTGGCTCACTGTTTGACTGAATTCCTAGGGCAGAAGCAGAAGCATGCCTTTAATTCACGAAGGTATCGATAACTTTTGGAAGGCCTCCATTCGCTAAGATGACCGATTGGAAACTGATCAAGGGATATATATATATATATATATATATATATATATATATATATATATAGAAGCATTTAGAAGCCAGTTGATTACGCAATCTGGAATTCAACCTTTCGGTATCCTCAGGCGTTTTAGATCAACTGATTCTCTACCATTTTATTTCAAACGTTCAGCGGGGATTTCCAGAACGCACGACTGATAGTTTAGAATAACTGAAAAACTAAATTTTAACATTTTAAACTCTTAAATTAAGGAAGACGTTTTTCAAATATTGTAAACACTTTTATTCGGGTTTGTATGATCCTAAAATATATGTGTTTATGTGTTTACATAATTTCGGATCTTTCATTAGTATTTTTTCTTTCTGTAATTATTATTATGACCTACAATCTGCAGACATCACCACCATAAAGATAATGAACGTAATCATGTTATAATTTTCGTTAACTAGACTTGTGTTGGCAATTGTATTTTTTTTATAATCATATCACTCCAAGCAAGGCATTTTACTGCCACTGTTTTGTAGGGAGGTACATAGGAGGAAAGTTACAAGAAAGAGTAACAGGTTATGGGGTGTCAGGAACTTTGGTGAGAGAAGGATGAAAATACTGATGAGAGTGAAGTGAACGGGGAAAAGTGTATGAGAGATAGGATGCAGGTTAGTGAGATAGGAGACGACTATTGACTTTTTTTTTTAATCGTATCACCCCGAGCAAGGCGGTATCGCTACTGATGTGCAGGGGGCTACATAAGAGTAAAAAGATTAGGGGACTATGTTGTAATTGGTAGTTTTGTTTAGAACGACACAAGACTAAAGGTATTACCTTTTTTTTTCCTTGCATCTTTACTCTAGTTTTGTATGCGTTGTTTTTTTTGTTCCATATTTTATTATACTTGAGAGAAATCGATCATCTTCCTCTAACAGGTAATATCCTATTTGTGTTTCGTTTTCTTATTTTAATTCATACTAGCATCGGTGTTGCACGTGCAGCCCAGAACATTTTAGTAGTAGGAGAAGCATTAAAAAAAAACTTTTTTCTTTTGTTTTGCGTAAACGTGATTTGATGTTTTGTGTGACATTGTAAACAACATTGCGTTTGTTTTTGTTTCAAAATTGCGGGTAAAATATTTACATTTTTTGTTGACCAAATGAATTTAAAAGAAACATAAAAATTATTTATTTTGTTTTACTGAAATTAGAAATATAAAACTATTACGCTCTCAGTTCAAACATTTTTCAAGAGTATTTAAAAATATAGACATTTAATTTTAGAGGAAAAAGTTACATTAATGACACACAAATTTGCAGACACTTGATTTCCTGCATGAAATATTTAGCAAAAATAAAAGCTTTATTTTTTTAATTTTATTTTCTAAACGATGAAATATTAAATCTAAAAAAAGGACTTAAATAAATAAATTAATCATTGGTACTTTTTTTGGACATATTTTATTTTAGTTTGAAAAACATTTTTTTAAAAATATTTCTTTTGTTTCAAAATTACGGGGAAAATATTCACATTTTTTGTTGACCAAATTAACTTTTAAAACGTCGGAATAAAAATTAAATATAAAGGCTCATTTTTTTAGTCACGTTTGACACGTGTGATTTGATTTCTGTGACGTAATCTTAGATCTTTGATTTACGGAGCAAATGTAAACAATTGGCACCACCGGCCAAAAATCGCGAAAGGGAAAATTACTGAACTTAAACTCAAAAAGTATGTGTCGACCTGGCTTCCCTCTAGATATGTGTCCCTAGAAAGTTTGAATAGCCTAGCTTAAAAAATGTAAGCGTGCAGAGGGAACAGTCATACACAAACTCACAGATTGTCTTATATATATATAGATTTTATTTGAGATTCTTGTAAAATATATCTCATTTATGTTCACAAATATGAATGTAAAATATTAGAATATAGTGAAAATTACCACAATGATGGAATTCTTACACCCATCTAAATCATTTTCGAATCACAGCAATGCTCGGTGTTCCTTTGTTATCTGTCTAGTCTATCTGCTTCATAATGTGTCCTAATGTGTTGACACCCGCTTACTTGTTCCATGGTGTAAATTTTTTCTGTTCCTTTCTTAGCCAGTACATGACGAGTTCGATACTAGCGACTCTGAGAATTGCCGAGGTAGTTACTACTTTAAGATTTGCTGAATAGTTTGTTCTTATTTTTTCTTTTCCCACTTTCGACTTGATAGCATCTGCTTCTAAAATAATTTAACATAAAGCGTACTGCTTTAACTGTAAGTAGAAATAACTTATTAACCATATCAATAATAATGATTATTCTGTAATTAATGACTTACAGGATGCACTTAGTGAGAAATTAACAGGGAAAATAATAATAACCAGAAAGATCACACAAAGAGCGCAAAATTTTCGTCAAGGCAATACCGACATTATCTCAGCGATTAGCAAGAGATGGTTATTAAAATACAAGGTCATTCAATAAATAAGGTGAATTTTTCGGTATACGGTCTTTTAATACAGATACAAGTTTACTTTTTGTTTCAACGTAGTCTCCCAGCAGGGTCACACACTTTTCCCATCTATGCACAAGCTTTCGTATTCCTTCAGCGTAAAAATTTTGGACTGATGTCTCAGCCATTCGTTCACAGTACTTTTGACTTCATCGTCATTTTCAAACATCGTGTATCTCGTGAACGCTTTCATGGGACCAAACAGGCGAAGGTCTGAAGGGGCAAGGTCTGGGCTGTAAGTGTGAGAAATATATTCACATAGCTTAGCGCTTAAGCAGTGAAAGGAAATTATCAAACATAACAAGACATACCTGGTATAGGAAAAACAATTTATTTGTCTTGCAAAAATATGCTGAATTTTGCTGCTACAGTGTAACTTGGTATAGTCTCTTTTCTCTGCTTAGCTTGGTATAGTATCCTCCGTCTAGGAGTGGGATGAAAAAGACACAAGGAACTGCGATCCGCGACGTACAGGAACTTTCTTCTGGGTCAGCTTCTTTCACAGTTTCTTGTCTTGGTATAAGATGATAGTGCTTAGAGAATTTTTCTCTTGGAAGGCAAGGCTTTGCCCATAGGGTATCCTTTTTAAGATAAGAAGGGTAACAAGAGATTTTCTCTGTTACAAAGTTGTGGCATTAGCCTAAAAGATTACAAAGAATTGGTAAGATGGTCTCGATATAGCGAGACAAGTGGGCGCCAATTTAGGCCCTGCTGCAACAAAAATCCGGAGCGGCACAAATACGTCCGATACTGTTCGTGCTAGCTGAAAAAAGGAGAGAACAAAAACCATCTGAAAAAAAAACATAAAACCTCTGGTAAAGCCCGCCTAAAGTTCAAAACGAGGTTCGGGTTAAATCAGCCAATCAGGAGACCCGTTACATCTGTAAATTTCCGACATAAGAGGGATGAAAGAGCAGTTCCCAGCCCAGCTCATTGATGGTCTGCACCGTTTGGGCTGCTGTGTGATGCAAGACGACTGCATGTGACTGATGACCCCTGCGTTTGTTCTTTGTGTCTTTCTTGACCTGTCTCAGCAGTTCACAGTAGTTGGCACTGTTCATAGTGCCTCCTTTCTCAAGGAATGAAATGATGCTTGAATGATTTGACCACCTCAGGAAACCTCATTTCTGTAAGCCTTCCAGACCTATCTTCATCCTCAACACTACTCCGTCCTTCTTTAAAAAATTTAGTCCACTTGCAGACATTTTGGATGAAACATGTGGCACCATACACAGTTGACATTCTCCTATGAATTTCAACTGGTTTGCACTCTTCAGCAACCAAACATTTGATAACAGACATTTGTTCAATCATGGAGCATGCTTCTTGGTCGGCCATCTTTGTTAATCTCCAAAACTGTCAAAGGTTTTTTTTTCAATCTAAGAAAAAAAAAATTAAATCCCTTTGAAAAAGTAGTAAAGGAAAAATAATTTAAACAAAGTAAGCTTCTATCTGTATTAGAAGTCTATACCAAAAAATTCGCCTTGTTGATTGAATGACCCTCGTAAGAAAAAATAACTGCAATAAACTTGAGCGCTTTCAAGAGAGAAAATACCAAAAAGAAAATGAACACGACCACTCTCAAAATTAAAAAAAAACATACTTAAAATGTAACAGGTGCTAATTCTGAATTAAATATAATTAGGAGAGGTGATCTAATATTTTACATTTGAAAAGTAAAATTTAAATTTTAGTTATAAAACCAGAAAAATAACCCAGAAATTACACCTCGTATTGGTTCGAACCCAATGTATAATCAACTCGTGCCGTTCATGAGGCAGATCATTCCTGAAAGTTTTATCCGAATCCATCCAGACGTTGTCAAGAGACAGAGGTTGGAAAAAGAAGTTATCAAACGAAAGTAAACATTATTTTACTAGAGTGTTAGAATTGAATAGTATATTATAGTTTTATAATTATTTATGATATCGTAGTCTTTCTAAGAAAAATTATTACAGTTATTCTAAAAATTGTTTTTCAAAATATATCTACAACTAATTGATTCAATCATGACCATTAAAAGAGAAACAGACAAATTAAATTAATAATTACAATACAAAGAACAATACATAATTACGTTAAACTAGTAGAAATAATCATGATACTTTTTTTTATTATTCCTAATATTTACTACATTATTTATTATATACAGTGAAGCCTGTCGTATGCGACCACCCCTACTGCTATAAAAAACGGGTCGCATACGGCGGGTGGTCGCTCACTAAAGGCTCATAGTCATGACCTATTTACGCCAGGAACATATATTCCACTCATCAGAATGTACCTATTAGAATTTTACCATGTAATCCGGTAATAAATAAATAGGAACATAAGAAAATGGCCTAACTTCAAAGAAATTGATTCAGCAAAATTCATTTAAAAATTTTAAAAAACGTATTTACAACAGTCAACAAGAGACCAAAATATTTATTCAGAGGAAATAATTACTAAGTGAAAAAAGTATACGGTTTCAGTTTTTTCTTAAATGTGAGTGAAAGCAAAAGAGAATCTGTGATAAAAAAAACATACAAAAAACTGACAGCGATCGTGGGTGGCGGTAGAGAAACAGAAAGACAGAGATAGATATACCCAGATAGCAATAGAGTAGATAGATACAAAAAAAAAAATAAAATAAAGGAACGAAAGAGATAGACATTTGAGAAAGGGGCATAATTGTGATTTTCCCAATCTTTGAATTTATCCAATTCAGTACAGAGACTGTTGATACAACACTACAAGAACAAAACAATGAGGAAGTGTTTCTGACTTAGATCAAATCAAAATGAAATAGATTACTCTTTTAGTTTCTCCTAATTTAGAAGTTCGTAGTGTACGACCAAAATGGATTTTTTAAGGGTAGCTTGATCAGTGATTTTCACTCGTTGATGTTAGTCGCTGGTCGCGTTGTGGAAGTGATCGCTCATTAAGGGTCAATTAATATTAGCAAATTGTCTGTGCATAGATAAACAGTCGTTAACAACCGGTGGTAGCTGACGAAGAGGTCGCATGCGGCAGGTTTCACTATATATATATATATATATATATATATGTGTGTGTGTGTGTGTGTGTGTGTGTGTGTGTGTGTGTGTGTGTGTATATAATTTGTGTATTTAGGCAGTAAATTTTCTTTTTCGTTACCACAACTCACACCCCTGAAGATGATCTCGGAAGTAGGTTGAAAGTACTTGGAAACAATGAGAAATAAATAATATCATCAGTCAAAGTTTCAACTAATTTTTTACACCTTTTAATTATAATACGCGAAAGATTATCCGTGAGTATGAACAGATTTAAAAAAAAAATAAGCTGACACAATGTTCGCAATTTATTTAATCTAACATGTCTCTCTCTCTCTCTCTCTCTCTCTCTCTCTCTCTCTCCCTCTTTCTCTGTCTGTCTGTCTGTCTCTCTCTCTCTTTCTCTCTCTCTCAATATAATCTTGTGTGTGAGTGGGCAAAACTTCAGAATATAAATATTATATATATATATATATATATATATATATATATATAAGGAAAAAGTTCTTATGTACAAAGAAAAACGAATAACTATTCTTTGCTAACGCGAGACATGCGAGATAAACATTAATAAAGCAAATGTAATGATTTTATTTTATCAATACATATTGAAAAATATTGCATTTAATTTGATGAAGTTTATCCGTGGACGTGCACGGCAAAGAATAGTTGGTACCAAATTGTTGGTAAATAATAATTTTTTGTCTTTATATATATATATATATATATATATATATATATATATATATAGCTTAGCTTTCTCTGCATCCCAGCATTTTTTAAATTAAAATGAAAGAAAGAAAACATTTTATATTTTTGATCTGATTAAAGGGAACATTTATTATGATTATATTATTATTATTTCGATTCTGAGTGCATTTTTCTCAATATTTCATAGACTCTTAAACTGCAATTTGTTAAATTAAAATGGTTTTGTAATATAAAAGAAAAAAAAACTGTTTTAGTTAAAGTTGATATTAAGGATTATTACACATCGATATCAATGGAAGTATTAGAATTTGCCACTGTTTATTTGGATCTATCAGAAAAGGAGAGTAACGCCATAATGAATTAAAAAATGAGTTCCCATTCATAATAAAGAAGAGTGGACAAAAAATAATTACAAGAAAAAAATTGATATAACCATGGGATATTTAGAGTCTACCAAGTCTTCAAATCTGGTTGACTTATTTGTGTTATATTACGGTCCATAAGGCTATAAATACAGAAGCTATTGGATTATACAGGGATGATGGCCTTATGGTAAGGAAGAATTCAACAAATTTTAAAATTGATAAAATTAGAAAGTTACTATATAGAGAATTTAAAACCTTAACTTAAAAGTGATTATTTAAACAAATATAAAATATATATTTCGTTGATGTAACTTTCGATTTAGAAAATAATATATACCAACCAGAAAAAAAAAACAAAAGAAATACAGACTCTTTATATATCAACCCAAAATCTAATCATCCTCCATCCATTATTAAGCATGTACCCTCATCCATAAAATATACAATTATTAGATATTCCTCAGAGGAAGATTTGTTTAATAAGCACAGTTATTCTTATAATACTGCCTTAAAATAGTGGATATGAAAGTTCAAATATCAAATATGTAAAAGAGAAGATTTCTCCATGAAAAAACAAATGAGACAGAAAAACGTTTTAATACATATCTCATTTCAACCAAATGGTTAGCAGTAAATTAAACAAAAAATCCTTGCTTTGATTAAGAAACCTTTTTCCGAATAATAATCCATTAAGCAAGATTTTCAATAAAAATACTCTTAAATTAAATTATAGTTGTACGGACAACTGGGGATAAAAGACAAAATTCATAATAATAATATTTTAAATAAAAAGTTAGACCTAACTAAAAACAAAAGAATGATCCAAAAACTGTGATCAATAATTTAGACAATAATAAATGTAATTCTAAAAACCCGATAGAGTGTCCTTTGGAAAACAGGTAACTTACAGAATCAATTGTTTATCAATGTACTATTTCTTTTACAGAAAACCCTAGTAATATAAAGATTTATATTGGTAGTACTAAAAATTCGCTGAAAAAATTATTAACACACTTTTCATTTAATAATAATAATAATAAGTACAGAAATAGAACATCCCTATCAAAATATGTTTGGTAACTAAAAGTAACTAATAAAACTCTTACAATAAAATGGAAAATTTACAAAAAAGCTAGACTCATAAACGACCCATGATCTTTGTGCCTATATGAAAAACTATATATTATTAAATTTCCTAAGAATAAAAATCTATTAAATAAAAGTAATGAAATAAATGTCATGTGTAAACATTGCAAAACGTTCACATGAAAATTTGGTTAAAATTCTTCATAAAAGAATATCAATAAACTTATATATATATATATCTGATAATTTGTTTTGTATTATGATATAATATTAATTAAATAGATACTAAAATTTTCACAAATTAAGAGTTTTTGAATAAAATGAAAAAATGAACTCTGAACCTAAATAAAAAATAATATAATCATACTCAAGGGTCTCTTTTACGTCAGATCAAAAATATAATTTTTTTTCTTTTCTTCTGATTTTAAAAAATTCTGGGATACAGAAAAAGCTTAGACAATAATCTTGTAACAATAATGGAGGCATCACACCGGAAAAGAGCAATCTTCTAAACTATAGCTCAATACCTTTCCCGTTAAGATTGAAAGAAGAAACTCTGTATTCTCCAAAAATATAACCTATATTTTCAAATTTAAACGATGAACTTCATTCTGGTTAGTTAAATAAAACATACACATAAATTTTTCTGTCTTCTCCCATCCACATTAGCTCTTTAAAAAAATAAGCGTATTGTTGTCTACATTCAAATGTAAATCTTTTTCTGAACGTTGAGGAGATAAAATCTAGTAACATAAAAATTAAAATTAATATATATATAGTTAAAGAATAGTTTTCATTTTTTTTATATATTTATATTGTTTTTATACAGATATTTTAAACACTTAATATTTACAGATTAGTATATTTTAGTGATACATGTATTTTAGACACACATACACACATAATTACAAACACACACACAGACACACAAACACACACACATATATATTTATATGTGTATATATATATATATATATATATATATATATATATATATATACATACCAATCTAAATGAGAGGATGTTCAGTTAAACTGAGGAATCAATGCATATTATTTTTAATTATTTTCAATATACTTACAATATTAAATTTTTTATTTACTTTTATGTGGTAATATGTAAAACGAGTATTATTTTAGAGTTTTTCCTTATTTGAGACAATGTAATTCTCATTGTCTTTTCGCCATAAATATTTCAGAGACTCCCCAATGAAATGTTCTTCCTGCTACTTTCATAACAAAAAGTCTACAGGGAAGACCATGTTTATGAGGCCGTAGTGTCTATCGATTTCCAGCAAATTTAATCTTGATAATAATTGTGAAATAGTCTCTGGAGGGCCTTAAATTTTTTTTTAGGAGAAGGTAAAGAGATTCGGTAATAGAGAGAATTGAGCATTAAAGAAAAGAGAAGTGAAAATTCATACAAAATGAAGGTGATTGAGTAGTGAAAGAGAAGAAACGGAGATCAATTCATCCGGACGATGGGCTGATAACCTATAGGCACATCGCTCAGTCAGTCAGTTAAGTATTATACGTGATACACACTTGGGCGATCATGTCTCGAAAGAGACATGAGTGACTGGGCAGAAGATTTTACCGCAGTAGGTCGCCATTACTTTCTGTGGTAGACTGGTTGCCAGCCAAGGCTATAAGACCCAATATGTTTTGGTATTTAATTCACAGCTGGAGAGAGAAGAGACTGATTAATATCTTTCCCAAGGGTATTTGCGCGTAGGTGAAAGCTTTGAATTCAATTGGAATTCAAACGCGGCTCTCCTAATCATCGTTTTGAGCCGATATTCACGAAGCAGATACATTTCTACTCGATGCCGACTCTCGTAATATTAGTGGTATTAATGAATTGTATTGCCAAATTAACAAAACGTGGGATCGCTGATCTCCGGTTGAGACATTTTAATCTCAGTATTTATATTATTCAGACGATTGTTCTCATCTATGTTGCCATTTCTACGACGCTGGCCCAGTGGATATAGACGTTGGTTAGTTCCGGACTTAACTCTTAGAGTTGTGTGTTCAATACCAGGCTACAACAGTGGTGAACTAGTAATTTGCAGTGTTACAGGGAGATAACTCATGACGTTCAATCGAGGCTTCCAGCAAGGAATAGAGTTCATATACCCCGGTGATAGTAATAAAGGTTTCGGTTCGAAATTCCTAGCACCTAAAGAAGGCCGGAGCGTACAACAGCCGAAACGTCGTACAAATGGCAACACAGATGAGAGCAATAGTCCGAGTAATGTAAATACTGTACATACGACCTTATTTCATAAATATAGACAGATAGAATGATCTATTGTTAAACGTCGTACAAATGGCAACACAGATGAGGACAATAGTCCGAATAATGTAAATACTGTACATACTACCTTATTTCAGAAATATAGACAGAATGATCTCTTGTTAAACGTCGCACCAATGGCAACACAGATGAGGGCAATAGTCCGAATAATGTAAATACTGTACATACTACCTTATTTCAGAAATACAGACAGATAGAATGATCTATTGTTAAACGTCGTACAAATGGCAACACAGATGAGGACAATAGTCCAATAATGTAAATACTGTAAATACAACCTCATCTCAGAAATATAGACAAATATATTAATTTCACTTTGCATTTAAAAATTTTAAGAAATAAATTCACCCACTTTTTCTATTTGGTTTATTGTGCTTTCGTGGAGAGCAGTTTTTGGATGGATATGGGATGTGTAAATCAAGTACGTTGGCATCATAGAATGAAATGAATATCTTCGAAAGTTATCCCAACTATCTGCTGGGATGTTAATAATATAGATATAATATATTTAAAGACCGGTTCTTCTTATTTGTTTTTTGAACAGAAGTAGATGATTATTTTTTATTTCCTGTTTAGGATTAAGTTTCCCGTTCCTACTAAAATCTCTTTTATTCCCAGCACAAATTTTTGTCTTACTTTCCTTGGGGTGAATAGATTAAAAGATACATGAACTTATCCTTTTTCTCAGTTATGATTTTCAGGAAAATATCTCCACCAGTTTTCTTGCTACACCGAGTAAACCCTAAACTCCCTCAAATTTAGATAAGCAACCATACCCATAAAATGGCTCCTTACCTCGAACGCTTCTTAAATCCATACCATCACAAAATTTGATGAAACAGTGGTTGGTTCAATTTATCTCACCAGAAAATCTTTAACCCCTACTGCTATCTATCGCATAGGTAGTTCAGACGTAGAATAACAAATTGCTACCACAGGTGAGCTTACCCTGTCTACTCCTCACTGTCCTGCCTCAACAGAGTTTCAAAAATCAATTAGGAGGCCTAGTGGATGAGGAATAATTCCCTTAGTTACAACTCTTATCAAACTGACGAAATATTTCTAGCCTCTCGTTAATCACTGGATATTATGTTCAAACGAGTAGCATTCATTATGTGAGTCCCATCAACTCAGATATTTACAACTGGAACCTACCATGATGAATTCACGGTTGCAAATTATCTCCATTTCTTTTGTGTCCTTTGGAAAGGAGTATGTTCCACACAGAGAGCGTTTTTTCCAAAACTGTTCCCATGTAGAACAGTATCATGACAGGATGTTTCCCAGATCAGTAAAATTGTGTCCTATTCAAAGCGAGAGTCAATCGATATGTGCTACTTGGTTTCTTCCAGTTGTCAATCTTATTTCAGTCCATTGCAGTTAAATAATCACAATACCATTCTGCTTGTTCCTTAGCGCGTACATTGCACCCGGAAAGTACCTAATAAATATTTGGAATATTTCATTTTGATTGCAAAGAATGAAGGGAGAGACATATCAGAAACGCGGTTTAGTTTTAGTTTAAAAAAAATAAATAAAAGAGAGAGAGAGAGAGAAAGCAAGAAAGAGAGAGTGAAAAAGAGACAGAGATATCAGAAACGCGGTTTAGATTTAGTTTAAAAAATAAATAGAGAGAGAGAAAGAGAGAGAGAGAGAAATAAAGAAAGAGAGAGTGAAAAAGAGACAGAGATATCAGAAACGCGGTTTAGTTTTAGTTTAAAAAATAAATAAAAGAGACAGAGAGAGAGAAAGAGAGAGAGAAAGAAAGAAAGAGAGAGTGAAAAAGAGACAGAGATATCAGAAACGCGGTTTAGTTTTAGTTTAAAAAATAAATAAAAGAGAGAGAGAGAAAGAGAGAGAGAGAAAGAAAGAAAGAGAGAGTGAAAAAGAGACAGAGATATCAGAAACGCGGTTTAGTTTTAGTTTAAAAAATAAATAAGAGAGAGAGAAAAAGAGAGAGAGAAAGAAAGAAAGAAAGAAAGAAAGAGTGAAAAAGAGACAGAAATATCAGAAACGCGGTTTAGTTTTAGTTTAAAAAATAAATAAAAAAGAGAGAGAGAAAGAGAGAGAAAGAAAGAAAGAGAGAGTGAAAAAGAGACAGAGATATCAGAAACGCGATTTAGTTTTAGTTTAAAAAATAAATAAAAGAGAGAGAGAGAAAGAAAGAAAGAGAGAGTGAAAAAGAGACAGAGATATCAGAAACGCGATTTAGTTTTAGTTTAAAAAATAAAAGAGAGAGAGAGAAAGAAAGAAAGAGAGAGTGAAAAAGAGACAGAGATATCAGAAACGCGATTTAGTTTTAGTTTAAAAAATAAATAAGAGAGAGAGAGAGAGAGAGAGTGAAAAAGAGACAGAGATATCAGAAACGCGATTTAGTTTTAGTTTAAAAAATAAATAAAAGAGAGGGAGAGAGAAAGAGAGAGAGTGAAAAAGAGACAGAGATATCAGAACGCGATTTAGTTTTAGTTTAAAAAATAAATAAAAGAGAGGGAGAGAGAAAGAGAG
The DNA here is from genome assembly GCA_037127315.1 of Ascarosepion bandense. Taxonomy (NCBI): domain Eukaryota; kingdom Metazoa; phylum Mollusca; class Cephalopoda; order Sepiida; family Sepiidae; genus Ascarosepion; species Ascarosepion bandense. The sequence continues at coordinate 1,054,582 of JBBBDQ010001099.1, forward strand.
AGAGTGAAAAAGAGACAGAGATATCAGAAACGCTGTTTAGTTTTAGTGTAAAAGAGAGAGAGAGAAACAAAGAAAGAGAGAGAGAGAGAGAGAGAGACATGGACAGAACAAGTAGGTGAAGATAGAGTAAGCAATAACATTCTCATGTGCTTTTCATTTGTTTCAGTGAAACTGAAAAACTTTCATATCTATGATTGTTATCGTAATGTTTTGTAAAAAGTGATTTAGGACGGAACTGGCCGAGATGAAGGCATCAATACCAGTTTCACTCAGGAGGAGACCTCAGACGCGCAGTCCTCAACGGGAAGCCTAAATACTTTTTTTTCCCAAGGAAGTTCACATAGAAAATCGCGGAACTAATCCCAGTCTGCTCTTTGGTAGCTGTAAGAAATTTTGTTGGTAGGTGATTCCTGGGGAAGTGGGAGTGGAGAGAAATACTCATGGAAACGACAGCATGATCAGAGTTATTAAAAGAGCAAAGCTGCATGACTTGGCAGGAGTCAGGGATAAAAGTGAAGCAGAGATGTTGCTGAGAAGCGTGTCCTGTAGCGATACTGCAGTGAAAGCGTGGGGAAATCCACCACTTGAGTAAGAGATTGAGTAATTGCAAAGTTAATGGCATGGATGCCAGCAGGATCAGTGACAAAGTTTTTCGGCCACTTGGCATGGTGTGCATTAAAATCACAAATATGTTGGCGAACGGGTGGGAGGAAGTAGGCTTATCTATATTGTCAGAGTTACTGTCTAGCAGGGAGCAGTTAAGAGAGGAAGGGGAACGGTAGAGAAAGAAAAGTTAGCTAACAGATTTTAGAAGTGAAAGCGGAGACATATGTATGAGTGGTATGGGAATTCAAGTGAAGTCACCCTAGCGAGAGGGAGGCGTTCACTAACGTAAACTCTCAGACCATGCATATGGACAGTGGAGTCCATCCTAAAGCGGGGATGATAGCCAGAAATCGAGAAGTCAAAAGAAAGGATTGAGGAGGTAAGATTGATTTCGCAAAGCGCTAAGATGCCAGGGGACTTTTTGTGGAGGAAAGATTCCACACTGCAGAAGTTGGTTCACATACCACGGATGTTTGTGAAAGAATGATGACTAGTAAATATATTGAAACGGTGAATGTAAACTCTTAATTATTCCCGCTGTTAAATAATAGTAGTCCTTCGCTGCTTTATTTGCTATTTTTATTTAGACGAACTACATTTCTTTGTTCTACCAATTCTAGCCTTCACTACTAAGACACACCAGCTACATAACGAACTATCCCCATTTCCTTCATATTTTACTGGTGAGATGTAAGTTCCACTCAAGCAGATTTCTCCACAAGACGCTGACTTATAAAATCGGGTCCTTAAACTGTTCAAGTCTTCCCATATGCTTCTTATTATATAATTCTTTATCTCAAGTGACTCTTGGGCCTTGTACAGGGTGAACATCAATGAAAAAAAAACTTAACAAATACAGTTTCTCTAACAATGTGGTGGACAAATATATGCACCTATTTTTAAAGTATTTCAGAAAAATATAACAAGCAAACACCCTGATAATAAATAAAAATGAATGTATCATTATATTTTCTTATAATAAACTGATGTACTATAATAGTAACTACAATAAAAAAAACGTCATTAAAGATATAAACTGCCTGCCCAAGGAATTTCCGCTACCTTTTTTTTTTAATTCGGATTATAAAAATTTTTTTGTTGCAATTTTTTTTAAGTCATTCTTGTTGATTACTCGTTCTGTCCATGAGATTTTTAGGATTCTTCTGTAAATGCACATTTCTGCTACCTCTGATTTTTCCTCATACGTGCGAAGATCTTTCAACATTGCTATATAATAGGATGGATGTCATATATTAATCCAGCACCCTTTCCATTGTTTCTGACAAATTTTTGCCTTTTCTTAGTTCCTTACTTATCTATTTGAAAACTTCTTTCACTATCCAAATTGTTCGGATCACATCCCATTTTCCATTTTCTGTTAAAATGTCTCCCCGATATTTAAGCTTCTGCATGTTGACATTTCCAATCCGTGACTCTTACCCTGAAAGTTTTCTCTTGCTGATAACCAGTTTTTTCTATGTTGCAGTTACTGGTTGTCATTTTTCCTTGTTTACTTGTACCATTCTGTATAGAAGATCATGCAGTTTTCTTTCTTTCAGAGTTGGCTACGAAGCAATAACAGAAACAAAAAGAAAAAGTCAAACTGTGTAAAAAAATTACTGCATGAATTTCTCTCACCATTGGATTCCATCTCCAATATTTAAAACGTAAAAATCTTACAATGGCTATTCAAATGTTTCCAAATCTCTCGTAGATTAACTTGTCACGTGTCGAAACTTTTCGACCATCACATCACAGACAGCTAAAATACAACTATAAATCTAAACTTATCTATAAATGGAACTTTGTCTGTGTGTGTGTCCGTTACCTATAGACTCCGAAACGGCTGAACCGATTTTCTTGAAAATTTACACAGCTGTACTATAAGCGTCTGCGAGTGTTCCTAGCTAGGTTTTGTATCGAGGTATTCCAGATAAATATCGAAAATCGATAATCGAAAAAATCGGGTTATAGAAGAAGTGGTCCGATTTTAATCAAATTTGATACACTCATAGACAAAGACATAAGAAACGATTTTCAGAAATTTCAAGGTTGCCGTTCTTACAATAGTGCAGAAAATCGATAATATATATATATATAAGATTTTTACACAGGCGTATATTTGGATATATTTGAATTTTAGCGTTCCCCAAAATCTTATCTACTCTAGTAAAACATGAAATTCTTGAAAATGTCTGACAGCCGAACGTATTTTAAGAAAATTCAGATTAAAATGTGAACATTAGAATGACTATAAAACATTTTGCTAAATATATATATATATATTTATATCACCTCTTATTGCAAAAATTT